>JAJOOS010002690.1:0-57853 GCA_029582725.1 Solanum chiquidenum
TTCTAGCTTGAGCTTCATCAAGGTCTTCAATGGAGTTTTGAGAGAATCTATTTTTTTGAGAGGGAAGGGTCAATTGAAGAATGGGGTCTAATTCTAGGCTTATGGGGTTTTAACCAACTAAAATACCCTAAAATAGGTATAATAACCGTTTATAATAATTTCCCAAAGTACCCCTCACTTATTTGGACCATTTAAACAAGTCAAACATGAGTTCTACTTTCGCAGATTTCGTCGAGAAACAAGTTTGCGACGCGGAGATGTTCCCGCAAGTTCCTAGAAATTAAATTTCGAGACAGTAGAGTCCGTTGTGTCTCCGCGTCGCGGAGACACATTTTGGTCCTTGGTGGAGCAGGTCCACGACGCGGAGCCACTCCCTCCAAGCACAACTTGCAAGCTGTCTTGGCAGCTTGCTTGGCGAAGGGTTGGGGTCCTCCCGGGGACCCTTAGGGTGGTCCCGGGGCGTCGTAATCGAACATTTTGACCCTAAAAACATGTATTAAGACACTAGGGTCACCTCCACTGATTTTAGACTCCAAACAACTCATAAAAACATGAACAATATACTAGAACAAACCAACACGTAAAAGACTAGTTTCCGAATGTCTTGGTCGTCCCTTGACGTTTGACTTCCAAACTCTTAAAACTGACTTAAAAGGCTATTCCTCATTATTTTAACAAATTATTAATGCATAACACCCATGTGAGGCTCTACTTTATCCTACTTCATTTTGAGGAGTGTTACATATCTAATGGCAGGTCTAAATGAAGAAGATTTGCCTTTCGTTCAGTTTCCCGATGCCGTTAGTTGGGAAAGCTATCACGACAATCAGAATATGAATTTTTGTTGTGAAGGGGGTTTCTACTTACTCAGGCTGGAGGAAAAAGAACCTGTTTTCTATGCTTGCTTGATGGAGTTCGGGTGGGTTCCATTGACCGAGGCTCCTCCTGCCGCACATGCCGACTGGGTGAGAGAGTTCTATGTTATCCTGCCCACCGTCCGCTGGGACAATCCTCACCCCATCATCCGCACCCGGGGAGTTGACATCCCCCTGACTGCCACTGCCATAAATGAAGCACTAGAGTTGCCTGAGCTCTCGAACGCGGAGTACGAGGCCAAGCTGAGGGAGATGGATATGGGTTGGCTGAGGGACACCCTGATTGAGACTATGCGTCGGGACCAGGTCTACTAGGCTACTGCAGAGGGCATCACTAGCACGAACTGGTCACCGGATGATAAGAAGTGGCTACACTTGGTTACTAGGAGGATCCCCCGTCGGGAAACCATATCGATGTGACATTTCCTCGGGCTTTTGTGGTGGCATGTGCCACACATGATATAGAGCCAAATGTGGGGGGACAAATTATCTCAGAATGGAAGATGTTCTATCGGGGCAACACAATGGCTTTCTTCCTACCGGGACTTGTCACCGCGCTATGCAAACGGGCGGGGGTGCCACTTCTTGATACCGTTGAGGTACTTCCTATGGATCCCCCCCACCTCTTTTGGTTAGGTCAGGTTCTACTTCCAGGAGCAAAATGAGGAGGACAGACAGGGACAACAGCAGTCAGGCGGCCACAGAGTCGGACGATGATGGAGGCGTCCCACCGGGTCCCAGCCTCCCCTCTCAGTTGCACAGGTAGAGGAGGACTTGGCAGTTGTCCGAAGGAGAATGGGGCACCCTATTGCTGACACCAATCTTGTTCCCCCTAGCACTGCCCTAGAGCTTGAGATGCTCCGTCGCGAGTTGCGCCAGGAGAGGAGGAAGGTTCTAGTGAGAGATCATTTGCTGGTTCGGATCTGGAAGGCGGTGAAAATCATGTTCAGTTGCGTCACCCCCCGGGCAGGAGATTCCCATAGTGGATAAGGGAGATTTCTATCTGTTCTCTTGCCTAGAGGAGGCCATGAAAGGCCTGGTGCCCCGAAGGATCTAGACTCTGACACTAACATCTCTTAGTCCCAGGGTTCCTAATTATTTCTTCTCCCCTTTTTGGGCTTGTACTTTTGGACAAACTTTGTTTTTATCTTTTCGCCTTTCCTTATGTTTTTGTAAGCACATAGATGCTAGTTTTTGCTGTCTGATACAACCGATATTTATTTACTAAGGTTATGACTTACTGTTCTACTGCTGAGTACTAATTGAATTGCATGGATTAGCCTGGATACCATTTGGGGTCCTTATTGGGTAACTTGGAAAAGTATAAGAGGGAGGATGAGGTTCTGCCTCGCCTTATCCCGCTCTGGCGGGAAAAATCCCACCCCATCGGCTCAGACGGAACCAAAGTCCGGGCCAAGATTTTTCTGGATTTTTTTCTCTTTCCTAAATCTCACAGGTTCCCACCTTTACCAAACAAATTTTTGGATAATTCTCTGAGCTAGGAGAAATCCTAGACTACTCCAAGTCAAACCCACGATACATGAGTTAATTTGTTCTTATTAATTCAGCACAACAACCCACACATCCCCAGGATACATCCAGACACTCACAAGGTTATTACACCCGCGCGAGGCACGTTCAGATTTTCCTTACGAACTACCTCGTAGCTTTATCTAAGACCTTGTATCGAGCTCAGTCGGGATCTTCTTTTCACCAGAGGTTTCACGAAACTCAAGCAATTACAACTCGCATAAGTTCCACAACTAGGCCAACTATTGCACATATCAAAGTCGGGACATATATTTATTACACTTAATCATATCATCACTATCAAGCAAATACAACTTTCACATTCAGAGTTAATTTAGACAACCAAAGGCACACATTCACAAACAAGTCTAATTTATTAGTTAGTTCGCTCCATAGATGACCATTACTGGTCATCTATGCACTTACACCGCCCCTAGGGCCAGATACCAATTGGAACCTTCTCCGTTCCAATTTGCTTGCTTGTGTCCCTTCATTCGTAACCACAACGTCTAGTTCACTTCGTTGAGATACCAATTGGACTCAACTCATACCACAAGCGACACTCGCACGAAAGGAGAGAAAAGGTGGAACAACTTCCTAGAATGCTTTCTAGCCTCCTGAAGATTAGATGTGGACGTCAACACACCAATCCGCAAGAGTCTATTCCACATTTTACTCTTATACTAGGAGACAAGTAACCTGGGCCCTGATACCAATCTGTCACAACCCAACCGACTGGGCCGTGCGGGCACCCACTCTAACACCTAAGTAGGAGAACCCTCATATCCCAATAGTTAAAACATGCGGAAACTTAGCTAAAAATGGAGATAAATGAAATCATAGTGTTTTTTATAAATGAAAATCTTCTTAAACAAATTTGGGTTAAGACTTGTAAAGTAATTAACACCCAAAAAATCTAGTCTAAACAAGTACAAGAGTTACTAAGAGTATAATAGGACATAATAATGAAAACACACAGCTTCCACCATTCGGAAGGAAAAGTAGAAGCTGTTGGAGAACTCTTCATCTTCATCTAATGAAACATCACCAACATGCATCCAGATTATGCCAAAAAGGCATAGCAAGAGTAGTATAAGTACAAAGCCACACGTACTGGTAGGCATCATCGGTCAATCCGACGCCCACCGCATAATATAAGAAAACAACTAGCAAGAATATGCAATAAACCACTAGCTTCTCCACCTTTACCCTCTCTGGAATACCTTAGAATTACACTAGCACCCTTACTACTAACCACCTTTTTAGTCAACTTATTTACTAGGTTCTTGATCTTAGCATAACCATCCTAACGCATAGAAAAGTCCACGAATACAACTACAAGCATTTTGACTCGCCACTCACGACATACCCTTACCTTCTCTTCTAGGTTACCCTGCCCTTGCCACATGGCACATTGCATCAAGCTTTCTAACCACCAACCACAAATTCCTTCTTCCAAGGTGAAATCCACCTAAGTAATTACATCCCGTACACTACCCCCATTTCTAGCCCTTACAACACACAGACAACTTTTGCTCTTAATTATTACGACCCTTGAACCCTTGGCCTTCCCGATTCATTCAACAATGAGATACGTAACAAGTTTACTCAGCATAAAAGAACAATCAAATATAAGTCCTCATAACCATATAACAACTCCGGAGAATTACAATATCAATTATCATTATGAACCACGTACAATTTCACAATCCTCAAGATACACAATTATGTCAAGTCATTAGTCCTCTCATGAAACCTAAACCCAAACTGTTAGTATATCGGAACGTGGTACCCGATCTAATGTTTATGCCAGAACGTGGCAACCGATTCCATATTTATGCCGAAACATGTCAACCGATCTAAGTTAGTGTGTTGGAACGCAACACCCGATCCATTCAACAAGCTACAATCACAATTAAAAGCACATTCACATAATCATACAACCAAGTCATGATTCATGGCATTCATCATCCTCTATCTCATTACAAATAGTGTGATCAATAACTCCACTTTGCATACATACCCGTCTTATAATGAAGCAAGAACAACATAAATAAAAAATCATGAAATTACAACCATCACAATTAAATGTTCATCAACCTATATCATTTTAAAAATAATTCGACCAACTTTGCCCTAGTTCATCACCTAAGGCTTCTTGCTATGATTATGTCATCTTTTGTTCGATGCACGAAGGCCTACGCATAAATCCTACCATTGATTTACATTATATTACGCAGTGAGCACATATTTATAACTACTTAATTAGCAAAACCTAGCCTACCTGGGCGCCAAGCAGTTGCTCTAAGTTTTTGGCTTCGATTTTGGTTTCTGGACTTCGTGACGGTGATCTTAACCGGAAATCTGCCATCCACCGCGCTCTTTACGCTAGAAATCTCCTTCTCCTTCCCTCCTAAGGTTAGAGCAGTTTTTTGGGGGTTTCTCGGGTGATTTACGTTTAAATTAGGTATTTTAGAAAGATGGAGAAAATAAGATTTCACTTTATTTACATTTTGTTTCGCCTATCCCACTCTGGCGCCAGCTTACCCTGCCGTGGCGCCGCCGCCCTAGCGGCATCTGTCCCGCCCTGGCGAGACGGTGGCCCAATAACTTCCAAATTTTTGCTTTTCCTAAATAACAACGGTTCGGGTCGTTACTAAATTTGAATGTGATACATCACTTTGAATGAGGTGACAACCCAACTTGAATATAACATGTCACTTTGAATGAGGTGACAACCCAACGTGTCTCTTCAAAGGCCGACGAGTCAATCTTAAACTTAACATGGCACTTAGAGGGAGATGACAACCCAACATGCCTCTTGAAAGACAGACGATCCAATTTGGAATAATTGTCTTTAAAAAATTAAAATATACTTTGAATCACTTTTCAAGGTATTTTTCATTATTTTTCAAAAAAGAACTATATACTTCTACATATTTTTATATAATTTATATATGATTTTTATTTTTTATATATGATTAGAAAATCGTCTCAAGAAATAGTGTTTAAAGTATATATTTATTTCACTTCTTTTTCAAATTAATTAAGTTACAATCTTAGTAATTTAATTAGTCATTTTAAAAGTAATTAGATAATTTTTTTTGTTAAAATTAAGAAACTCGATAATTAATTATATAATTAATCTCATTTTTAATTTACATCAAATGCAAATTTCAAGACAAATGCCAGGTGCTTTCATCTCTTTATTTTAATATCAATTAGACTCAATCATAACATCATACCTAAAAACACTCATCCGGTCCATCTTTAGACCATCTTCAACCCATTTCTATTTTACCCTCTATTCTCTATATTTGGAGGGTCAAAATAGAGAATGTCATCTCCAACCCATCTTCATATTACTCTCTATTCTCCATTTATAGAGATATGAATAGTACTTCTCCAAATTTGGAGAACTACTATTCACCTCTCTATTTCACTTTTTGATTATTTTTATATTATTTTTGTTATATCATTAATTAAGACATTATTATTTTTAATTATTTTCTAATATAATATAACATCTAAAATTATATTATTGACAAGTTACTACTTTCACTTGAATTAATAATTTTTCTTTTTTTTTAAAATTGTAACTTTAAATATTTAACTTAAAATATTTTTAATATTATTTATATTTTATACTATATAAGACTATTAATTAAGTCTTTGATATTTGTAATTATTTTCTAAGTAATATAACATCTAAAAATATATTATTGTTAAGTATATTACTTGCATCCCGAATTAACAATTTTTCTAATTTGATTTTTTAATTTTTTTTGTCAACTTTAAATATGTAATTTAAAATTATAATTATTTTTCACTATGAAGAATGAACAAAATCTACATGATAATTCAAACAATTCACTTTAATGTTATAGTGATAAATTATTAAACTACATTATTTAATGAACATGAAAACACTTGATGCAATAGTTCAACATTAAATATATAGGGAAAGTAAATTAGTATACGAAATAGTTGGATACATTATGAAATTGTTAAATTTAAATAATTTTAGCTACACATTAAAAAAATGCATTAATAGAGCATTTATGGGAGAAACTTAATAGTCTTGAAAGTTGAATATTTATATAAAATTTAAAATAAATTTTACGATGATGCAATATTTATTGTGTAATTGTATTTCATCAATGATTTTGTTGTAAAACTAAAGCAAAATAAGACAAAAAATATAGAAGATGAAAGCAATAGAAATAGGGAGACAAGAGAAGAGAGCTTTTCTTATTATTCCAAGTCTTTAAGTGTATACAATATGAGTCCTTATGCCTCTATTTATAGTGTAACATAGAGACATACAAAAGGTTAGTCATAAACATGACATTAACATGAATATAATGGAGGAGGTTATGGAAGTGAAAGTTACAAGAATAATGGTTATAAAGTTTGAGGTTATGGTTATCTTCATAATGGAGGAAAGTAATGGAGATAATGGGTGAGAGTAACTTCTTGGTGTAATGGACATCCACGCTATAATATTTTATAACACTCCCCCTTGGATGTCCATAGATAATATTCTTCGTTAAAACCTTACTAAGAAAAAACCCCGTGGAAACAAAATCCCAGTGAAGGAAAAATAGTACACATATCTTTTAATACGCTTTGAATGTTGCCTCGTTAAAAATCTTACCAAGAAAACCCAATTGGGATAAAACAAGAGTACAACCCGTATTTTTCTCCCCTCGATAAAAACTTTACTTGCTATCGCGGAGACGATGCATTCCAATCTTATATCACAACTTCTCAAATATTCATGTTGGCAATCCTTAGTGAATAAGTTTGAAAGATTATCACTTAAATGAGTCTTTGAACGTCTATCTCACCATTTTGTTGAAGATCATGTGTGAAAAAGACTTATGGTGAAATATGCTTTGTCCGATCTCCTTTGATTGTATCCTCCCTTCAATTGAGCTATATATTATTTTCATATATGGTGGCTGAAATATCCTTTTCAAAAGAAAATATCATATTTTCTGAATATGATAGATCATGATTTCAACCAAACACACTCCCGACTTAATTCATAGATCAATGTTATTTCTACATGATTTGAAGAAGTAGTTACTAATATAATTCTTTGAATTTCCAAGATACTGTTGTGTCTCCATATGTAAATAAATAGTCCATTTGCGATCGAGTTCTATGCAGATCAAATAAATATTTTGCATCTACATAATCAAATCATTTCTGACTCGGGGATTGATCATTTCAATTTTATTGAAGCTCGTCTTTTCTTCTAAAAGAAAATCACACATCTTCTATGTGTTCAGTCACTTGCTTTGTTAGTTTCTTGTCATAACTTGAATGATAATATGACAATCCTTTCACATAACTTTCGTTATGTATATCAAATAATCTTCTGGAATTTGCATAACCAACAATCTGTAAGTGCACTAATTGCACTAATACATGACATTTAAAATTATTTTCATGAGATCAAAAAGATTTTTTTCTCTGTGTTAAGCAGTCTCAAAACCATTGGATACTCAATGGAATTGCTTTAAGATCTTTTAAATCCTTCAAGGATTTTCATATAACCTTCATCGTCTAGTTAGACATAATAATCATTCATTATACATATTCAAGTATTTCATCTATTGCCAGACTGAAACAAGTCTCATTGCATCCACCACTAGAGAATATATCTTCATTTAATAATGTCAGGACTTTTGCAAAAATCCTTTATGCCCCGAGGCACAAACCACACTTTATATCTTACCATTATATTTTCGCACAATGATTCATTTGTACCACACTGACATTATATTTTGAACCATGAACTATAAGATAAAAAATATCACTTGTCTAAGTGAAACAAAATATACTTGAATAGTGCCAATCATTTATCTGTCCACACTATATGACATATTCAAATTTAACATCCTCGTAACCATTTATAGATTGAGTGCTACTTCACAATTCTTAAGATACACAATTATGTTAAGTCATTGGTCCTCTCACGGAACCCAACCCAAACTGTTAGCATACCGAAATGTGGTACCCAATCCAATGTTTATGTCGGAACGTGGCAATCGATCCCATATTTATGCCAGAACGTGGCAACCGATCCAAGTTAGTGTGTCAGAACGCAACACCAGATCCATTCAACAAATCACAATCACAGTCACAATGTATATTCTCACAATCATACAACAAGAGGTGATTTATGGCATACAATTGCTGAATTATCCTCATATTCAACTAGTGTGATCAATAATGCAACATTCACATACATACACTTATTATAATGAAGCAAGAACGTGCATTTATTACACAATCATGTAATCACAACCATCACCTAGAAGTATACATTGACATATATCACTTAACAATAACTCGACCATACTCAACCCTAGTTTATCATCTAAGGCTTCTTCCTATGATTTAATCATCTTTTGTTCGGTGCACGAAGGCTTATGCATGAATCCTACCATTGATTATCCTCATACTACGCAGCGGGCACATATTTATAACTACTCAATTAATAAAACCTAGCCTACCTGGGCGCCAAGCAGCTGCACAGAGGGATTGTGGATAATTTTCTAGTTTTCCGAACGACATGATGGTGAAATTGGCCAAGAATCCACAAAACATCACCATTCTCACGCTTGAATCTCTTCCTCCTTCTTTCCCAAACTTGGAGCAGATTTTTGGAGGGTTTCAGGGTGATTTACGCCTAATCAAGGTATTTTAGGAAGAAGGAGAAAATAGGATTTTGCGTTATTTACATTCTGTCTTGCCTATCGTGCTCTGGTGCCAGCTTACCTCGCCGTGGCGCCACCTCCTTAGTGACATGTGGCTCGCCCTGGCGGGACAATGGCCCAGCAATTCCCCAAAGGTTTGTTTTTCCTAATTAACGACGGTTCGGGTCTTTACAATAGATACCAATTTACCCCTCGTTCGTCCCCGAACGACTAGTGCACGGATAATCACAAGCCCTATTTCAGAGTGCTTCTATACTAACGAATGGGGCCATCACGGAATCGCGACGAATGATGACTTTTCAAATATTTGACACACGAAAGGTACTATACCCCAAAGGACTAGAAGAAATTGAAGGCATACGACGAATGCACGCTTCCAATTTTCACAACCTGACCCCACCAAGGCGGCGGCCCTTCCGCTAAGGCGGGGCCGCTGTGGTGAGAAATCTCCCATTGTAGCGGGAGATCAAAAACAGTAAAGGGAGGGGGGGGGGACGGGAATGGTTTCCCCATTTCCTCCTTTTCACTTCCAAAACACCTAAAATTCTCTCAACCACTCCATTCCAAGCGTCAAAATTTAGGTAATTTATGCATTCCTTATGCTCTTTACTTCGTTTCCTGAGTAACATCAATTGCATGCTACTATTTAATCGATTAGAAATGGTCCTTGGGTGGTTATTTCGAAAATGAACTTAGGTTACTAGTTTGATAGAAGAATGTAGCATGGGCACTTCCTTTACGTCTCCAATGTCTCTACAATGTCCTGGGCGTAAGGATTTCTTAGAAATATGGTTAAATCGATACCAAATTGGGAGGGGAAAGTGTAAGGGTCTCTTGGTTTAAAACTCAAATTTTGGCACTATTAGAGGGTTATTTCTTCGGATTAATATCATATTTAGATTTAAGGTAGTTAATATACTCTGATATGCTGATATTCAATTGAAAATAGGGATTTTGGGATGAAGAGGCGCCATGATCATGCATGGTGTTCGTCCCAGATGAAGGCCGCTATGGCGGCCTCCATAATCCCGCCCTAGCGGGATTTTGGCCGTTGTGGCGGGATGTGCCAGACCAGTGGCCTGCACCCCTTAACTCAGAAATTTCTCTCTTCTCATTTTAACTAGATTCTGCTTAATCCCTCGGTTGTTCTAACATATATTTTAACTTCTTGCAGGCTCTCTAAATGGGAGGTCTAAATGAGGAAAACTTACCTTTCGTCTGATTTCCTGACGCTGCTAGTCGAGAAAGATTCCATGACAACTGGAAAACAAAATTTTGCTGGGAGTGGGGCTTTTACTTACTCAGGTTAGAGGAAAAAGAGCCTGCTTTCTATGCTCGCTTGATGGAGTTTGGGTGGGTTCCACTGACTGAGGCTATTCCTACCGTACGTGCCGACTGGGTGAGGGAGTTCTATGCTATCCTACCCACCGTCTGCTGGGATGATCCTCACCTCATCATCCGCATCTGGGGAGTTGACATCACCCTGAACGCCACTGTCATCAATGAGGCACTAGAGTTGCTCGAGGCCTTGAATGCTGAGTACGAAGCGAAGTTGAAGGAGATGGATCTGGATTGGCTGAGAGACACTCTGATTGAGCATGCGCGTTGGGATCAGGTCTATTGGGCAACTACAAAGGGTATTACTAGCAAAGATTGGTCACCTGATGCTAAGAGGTGGCTACACTTAGTCACTAGGAGGATCCTCCCATCGGGTAACCGTACCGACGTGACCTTTCCTCGGGCTTTTGTGGTGGCGTGCGCCATACACGGTATAGAGCTAAATGTGGGGGCGCAGATCATCTCAGAATGGAAGATGTTCTACCGCGGCAACAAAACGACTTTCTTCTTACCGGGACGTATCACTGCGTTGTGCAAAAGGGCAGGGGTGCCACTTCTTGACGCCGATGAGGTACTTCCTATGGATCCCCCCTTCACCCTCTTTTGGTTAGGCGAGGTTGTACTTCCAGGAGCAAGATGAGGAGAACAGGCAGGGCTAGCAGCAGTCAAGCGGCCGCGGAGTTGGACGATGAGTGAGGTGACGACACATGTCCTACCTGGTCCCAGCCTCCACTTTCAGCGGCACAGGTAGAGGATGACTTGGCAGTTGTCCGGATGAGGATGGGGTGCCCTATCACTTCCACCACTCCAGTTCCTCCCAGCACTTCTCTAGAGCTTGAGATGCTCCATCGCGAGCTGCGCCAGGAGAGGAGGAAAGGTTTGGAGAGGGACCGTCTGCTGGTTCGGATATGAAAGGCAGTGAAGATCATGTTTACTTGCGTCGCTCCCACGCATGAGATTCCATAGTGGATAAGGGAGATTTCCATCAGTTCTCTTTTTTGGAGTAGGCCTTGACAGGGTCGGTGCCCCCGGAGCAGCTAGTCTCCGACACCAACACCTCTCGGCCCCAGGGTTCTTGATTTGCTTCTTCCCCCCTCTTGGGCTTGTAAATTTTAGGACAACTTGATTTTATATTTTCGCCTTTCTTAAGTCTTGTAAGCACTTGGATGCTACCTTTTCTACTTTTTCGATAGCAAATAGTTAATTATTAAGTTTTATAAACTATTCTCGATTGCTGAACACTGATTGAATTGCAGGGGCTTGCCCGAATACCATTTGGGGTTCTAATCGGGTAACTTGGAAAAACAGAGGGGGAAGGCTGAGGTTCTGCCTCACCTCATCGCGCTTTGGCGGTCTCGCCCTGGCAGGAATAATCCCACCCTAGCGGCTTAGACGGAATCAGAACCCGTACCAACATTTTTCTGGGGTTTTTCTCTTTTCTAAATTTCACAAAGGTTCCCAGCTTTACCAAACAAATTTAGGATACTTCTCTGGGCTAGGAGATATCCTTGACTACTCTAAGTCAAACCCACGATACACGAACCAATTCGTTCTTATTCATTCAGCACCACAACCCTACACATCCCCAAGATACACCAGACATTCACGCGGTTATTACACTAGCGCAAGACACGTTCAAATCTTCCTCACAAATCGCCTCGTAGTTCTATCTAAACTTTTGTATCAAACCTAGTCAGGGTCTCCTTTTCACCATGAGTTTCACAATACTCAAGCATTTACTACTTGCATAGCTTCCACAACTAGGCCAACACATTGCACATATCAATGTTCAAACCCACCTTTATTGTTCACATAATCACCTCATCACATTCAAGCAATTACAACTTCATATTTGCAGTTAATTCAGACAACAAGAATCACGTATTCACAGTTTCTAAGATGTAACTCATAGTCGAGTCCAAATTATTAGTTTGTTCTTTCCATGGATGACCTGGTCATCCATGCAATTACGCAACCCTTAGGGCCAGACACCAATTGGAACCTTCTCAGTTCCAATTTACCTTGCTTGTGTTCCTTCCATCGTGACCACAACTTCCGACTTACTTTGTTGAGATACAAATTGGAATCGAGATATACCAATTGGACTCAACTCATACCACAAGCGACACTTCGCATGAAAGGAGAGAATGAGTGGAACAATTTCCTAAAATGCTTTCTAGCTTCATGAAGATTAGATGTGGACGTCAACACACCAATACGCTGGAGTCTAGTCCACATTTTGCTCTTGTACTGGGAGACTAGTAACCTGGGCTCTGATACCAATTTATCACGACCCAACCCACCGGGTCGTGCGAGCACCCACTCTAACACCTAAGTAGAAGAACCCTCATATTCCAACAGTTTAAACATGCGGAAGATTACGAAAAATGGAAATAAAATATAGTAAGAACCTTTAACAAAATTTTAGTTAAGACTTGTAAAGTAATTAACACCCCCAAGGATCTAGTCTAAACAGGTACAAGAGCTACTAAGAGTTCAAACATGACATAATAAATAAAAGACACAGCTCCTACCATGCGGAAGGAAAATAGAAGTTGCTGGAGATTTCTTCGTCTTCGCCTAATGCAACATCACCGTCCCTGCATCCAGACTATGCCAAAAAGGCATAGCAAGAGTAGTATCAGTACAAAACACACGTACTAGTAGGCATCATCGGTCAACCCGATGGCCACCACATAATACAAGAAACTAACTAGTAAAAACATGTCGTAACACCCATCACTTCTCCACCTTTACCCTCTCTCCAAATACCTCAGAATTACACTACTACTCTTACCACCAACTACTTCCTTGTCAACCTACTTACTAGGTTCTTGATCACAACCTAGCCATTCTAACATGTGGAAAAGTCCACAACACACATTACAACCATCCCGACTAACCACCCCCAACGTACTCTTAATTTCTCTTCTAAGTTGCCCTGCCCTTGCCACATGGAACATTACATCAAGTTTCGAACTACCAACCATGAATTCCTTCCTCCAAGGTGAAATCCACCTAAGTATTTACATCACGTACACTACCTACATTTCTCACCTTTGCAACACTCAGACAACCCTTGTCTCTCAAACCTTAACAACTCTTGAACCCTTGGCCCTTACCGTTTCATTAAACAATGAGATACATAACGGGTTAAATCAGCAAAATAGAACAAACATATATAATATGTCATAATCATTTACTCTTCAGGAGAAATGCAATGTCAATACCATTAAGACTTCGCACAACTTCACAATTCTCAAGATACACAATTATGTCAAGTCATTGGTCCTCTCATGGAACCCAAACCCAAAATGTTAGCATACCAGAACGTGGTACCTGATCCAATATTTATGCCAGAACGTGGTACCCGATCCAATGTTTATGCCGGAACGTGGCAATCGATCCCATATTTATGCTGAAACGTGGCAACGGATCCAAGTTAGTATGTCGGAACGCAACAACCAATCCATTCAACAAACCAAAATCACAGTCACAATGTATACTCTCAAAATCATACAACAAGAGGTGATTTATGGCATACAATTGTCTAATTATCCTCATATTCAACTAATGTTATCAATAATGCAACATTCGCATACATAAACGTATTATAATAAAGCAAGAACGTGCATATATATATCAGACAATCATGAAATCATAACCATCACCTAGAAGTATACATTGACATATATCACCTAACAATAACTCGACCATACTCAACTCTAGTTCATCATCTAAGGCTTCTTCTTATGATTTAATCATCTTTTGTTCGGTGCACGAAGACCTACGCATGAATCCTACCATTGATTATCCTCATTCTATGCAACGGGCATAGATTTATAACTACTCAATTAATAAAACCTAGCCTACCTGAGTGCCAAGCAGCTGCACAGAGGGATTGTGGATAATTTTCTGGGTTTTCGGACGACATGACAGTGAAATTGGCCAAGAATCCGCAAAACATCGCCATCCTTACGCTAGAATCTCTTCCTTCTTCTTTCCCAAGCTTGGAGCAGATTTTTGGAGTGTTTCACAGTGATTTACGCCTAGTCTAGGTATTTTAAGAAGAAGGAGAAAATAGGATTTTACGTTATTTACATTTTGTCTAGCCTATCCCGTTCTGGCGCTAGCTTACCCCGCTGTGGCGCCGCTGCCCTGGCAGGACAGTAGCCCAGCAATTTCTTGAATTTTTGCTTTTCCTAATTAACGACGGTTCGGGTCGTTACATATAACGTGTTGTAAAACTAAAGCAAAATAAGACAAGAAATATAGAAGATAAAATCAATAGAAATAGGAAGACAAGATGTGAGCTTTTCTTATTATTTCAAGTCTTCAAGTGTATACAATATAAGCCCTTATGCCTCTATTTATAGTGTAACATAGAGGCATACAAAAGGTTAGTCATAAACATGACATTAACATGAATATAATGGAGGAGGTTATGGAAGTGAAATGTTACAAGAATAATGGTTATAAAGTTTGAGGTTATGGAGGTTATGGTTATCTTCATAATGGAGGAAAGTAATGGAGATAATGGGTGAGAGTAACTTCTTGGTGTAATGGACATCCACACTATAATATTTTATAACAAATTTCACTTTTATTTGAATTGTTCGTTAATATGTATTATATAGAATATTTATTGCAATTTATGTTATTTATACATTTAGGATAAAATATAATTTTATATTAAATGAAGAATTTGAAAATAAAATTTTATATTACATGAAGATTATATAGATTATAGGGTGATTATTTGCAAAAAGGAGAAATGGTTTATATCATGAAGTAAGAAAATAAAAATGAAATAGAAATAATAATATAATATTGAAGAGAGAGAAAAAGATTCCTTTTTAGAGATTAAAATAGAGAATTGGGTTGGAGTTGGTTGTTTGAAAAAATATAGAACTTTATTTTTAGAGAGTAAAATAGAATATAGGGTTGGAGATGCCCTTAGTTTCTCCTATTCTAAATTTTTTTTCACTCTCCTCATGCTTTTTTTCCTCTTTTTATTTTCCAGAAACGTATACACACACAATCTACACGCCTATTATTTAAAAATTGAGTGCTTTCATCCTAATTGGAGCCTTAAATTATGTTAAAATTTGTAACACCTCGGATTGAAAAAGGGTGGAATTACAGTTTCTTGTAGGATTTGGTGCCAGTTCTGACGAAGCCACCCACGGCCCGTGGACTGACACACGATCCGTTAGTCAGCTCCGTGGTTGGCCAGTCCAGGTTCCCAAAAATATCAAGTTCCAGTACTTTTTTCAACGGTTCTCCAGGACGGCCCGTCGTCCAATCTACAAGTCGTAGGTAGGTCTCGTTGGTGAGCCCCAGACTTAGAGAAATTCTAGGGTCAAAAGTCGAGACTCACAACCCGTTAATGGCCCAAAGTCTGTAGGTGGTCCCCGTCAGTTGGGGTCCAAGGATCATGGTCTTTGAACCTATAGACGGCCGACCAGGACGGTCTGTAGGTGGAACCCAAAACCGTCCCCACTATCGATGGTGTCGACAGTTATTTTAAGGAGGGATTTTGGGTCTTTTCCTAATTATTCTAGACTAATACAATGTTGTTTTACCATTAACCTAAAGCCCTATATAAGTGCTTTTATCCCCAATTTCCCCAATTGAAATCATTCTCTCAAATTCCTAAAAGAAGAACAAGTCTTCCTCTCCAAAATATTTCTCTCTCTAGAAAGCTTGAAGAAGAAAGAGTCAACATAGGGTTTCAAGTCAAGTTTCCAAGTCCTCCATTAAAGGCAAGCTTTTGGCATTGAGGTACGATAATCTTCATCCATAGAGCCCTTTCCTCCACGGAGTTCCCAAAATCTCCAATTTACAATGTAGGAAATTCCCAATTGAGTTAGGGGTTTCTTCTATGTCATGGGTTCCTTTCAATGTTGAATTATTTGATTGTTTTATGATCTTTTATGTACAAATTGAGAAGTTCTCATGTTTTTAAGATGAATCCCTACGAACCCATGGTTTACCCATATTTTCTAGATTTTGATGATTGAAAGTGGGTTTTGAACTATGAAAGGAGAATTATGAAAATATGCATGTTCTTATGAAATTGATGAAATATGATATAAGTTGCTTTGAGAGTAAAGCATATATGATGTTGTTGTTGTTAATTGTTGTGAAAGGATTTCTCACATTATTACTCCATTCATGAATGTGAAAGGTTTTCTCACTTAAAGGATTCTAAGGTTGAAAGGTCTTCTCACCTAAGATGAATCAAAGTTAAGGAGTTATTCTAAAAATGAGGCAATCAATGATTACCCATGCTCTCTAATAAAAGACAAGAGAGAATTACCCATATCATATGATATAAGGACAAAAGGAGATTACCTAAGTCCTTTAAAGAAAAGATGAATAAGACTAACGAATGTTCCATGTAAGTTATGCTTAGCACCGAGTGGACAAGTGACGATTATCCATGTTCCATAAACTATGTGCCACCATAGGTTGTTGAGATAGGCATTATCTAGAGGATCCACAATAGCTAGAAGCTCATGGTCTTACCTTGGCAAGTAGGACACCTCTTTTCGGTGTGTGGTAGACACCAGATTCCATGTTAATAGCTCACATGGTCTTACATGATGTTAATGTTAATTCTCCCACATTAATGAACCAAGGTTACTTCAAGAAGTACCTCACATGTGATTTAAGATGATGTCTACCTGCATTGACCATGTTTTGGTGACTTATGTTTTCCAACTCTTTTATATCATGTTTTAGCCTTATCATTGCATATTACAAAAATGCCCCTTTATAAAGATTTATATACTTCATGCATCGCTATCATACTTGGTACATATTTGTACGAACGCATACTCTTGATTACATTTCTTATCCAAATGTAGGGTCTAGCCCTCTAGACTCACACTTTCGTGGCAATGATCTATTAGTAGAAGATTGAAGATTGGTGAGTCCTCATGTTCCAAGGACCGAGCCTTACTTCATTATGTCTTATCAATTTAGCTTTAGACTTGATGTACGAGTTACGTCATGATCACTTCTTATGTACTAGATGGCTTTGAGATGATATTTGGACTTCTTCTTCACTTTATAAAACACTATGTTTTGAAATCATCTTTCAAATATCTTGATTTCTATTATCTTGTTTATGTATGATAAGTGTCTTATATGGGGGCCTCTCGGGGTCTATACGCCATGTTACACCTAGGGTATACCTTGGGTCATGACAAACTTGGTATAACAGCACAAGGCTTAGAAAGGTCTTAGGAAAGTCTCATAAGTCACGTCGAGTAGAGTCTTGTTCATGAGTATGAAGTGCACCATATTTATGAATGAGAGACTATAAGATGTTTAGACAATTCCACTTCTTTCATTACTCTAAAGTCGTGCGATAGAATTTAACTCTATAATATCTCTCTCCTAATAATTACCAAATGATCTATTCATATATGGCCACTCTAAGGGCATATGCTAGAAGGAATGCAAGAGAGAATATGGAACAAGAGGCTCTTTCTCAAGCTCATCAAGTTTCAGTCGACCCTTTGTCCGAGCAAGTGACTAATGCGGAGTTTAAGGATGTTTTTCAAGTGTTGGCTCAAGTCATGATGGCTCAAGACAATAGGGAGGTTGCGTGTGGGTACAATAACGACTAGCGTGAGAGACTTCACTAGAATGAATCCTTCGGAGTTTCATGGTTCTAAGTTTGAGGAATACCCTCAAGAGTTCATTGATGATGTTTACAAGGTGTTGATGATCATGGGAGTGACGCCGGTGGAAAAGGTGGAATTGGCCGCTTACCAACTTAAGGGTGTTGCTTAAGTGTGGTTCAACTAATGGAAGGAAGGGAGGGCAATTGATGTGGGTCCTCTCAATTAGGAAAATATTAAGGTTGCTTTCCTTGATAGGTTTTTTCCCCTTGAGATGAGGGATGAAAAGGTGCTTGAGTTCAATAACCTTCGTCAAGGAAATATGATTGTGAATGAATATGCTTTGAAGTTCACACGATTGTATTGATATGCTCCTACTGTGGTTGCCAATTCTAGGGTGAGAATGAGTAAAATTGTTTTGGGGGTGTCCGAGATGGTGGTTAAGAAATGCCGTAGCGCTATGATATCAATGACATGGACATTTCTCGTCTCATGGTTCATGCTCAACAAATTGAAAAGGAGAAATTTAAGGAAATGTCTAGGGAAGCAAAGATGGCTAACACCGATGATAGTAACTTCTCTCACTCATGGTTCGATGGACATGGTCGTTCTAAGTTCCGGGTACGACTCCCGTAAGACCACTTGAAGGTACCTTGAGGAAGACCCTAAAACAGTCCCCCAAGGCTGCCTAGAAAGCTAGGTTTGGTCACTAAGTGGTGACCTATGGATGTCTTCCACGCCCCGTAGACCAGACCACGGTCTCTGGATGAGGGATGTAGGTCCATACTTAGTTTCTCTTGGAGCCTGCAACATTTAGAGACACAGTGCCAAACCATGGAAGCCAACCACGGCCAGTAGATTGATCTACGGTCTGTGGAAGGCTAGCCGTAAGTTGAGACTGTTTTTGACAGCTTTTCAGTTAAGTTGAGGTTTAGTGTTTTAATTAGTTACTTAAGTGGAGGTTAAGGAAGATCAGTTAGGTGGTTAATTAATGACTTATATAAACTTAAAAGACCCTAAAGTAATTCATTAATTCACTTCAACTAAAGACCCCCCAATCAAAACCCAATTCCCTCTCTCCCAAAGTCTTCGGGGACGATTGTTCCCAAGGAGGGGATAATGTAACACCCCGTAGAAACTAGTAAGACCTAACGGAAGCTTGACGTAATCTAGTGGGTGAAACTAGAGCCTCACATGTGAGTTGAAGTTGTAAACTTGATTAAATAATGTATTTTGTCTTTTCAAGTTTAGTTTGAGGAGATTTGACGTCAAACGTCAAGAAACGACAATAACGTCCGAAAACTAGTCATTTGAACTAGTGAGTTCTAAGGGTCTTGTCGTTGATGTTTGGAGTATTGTATGAGGGTGAAAACTTGTAGAAGTGACTCCCATACTTAGAACATCATGTTTAGGGTTAAACGTCCGGGTATGACTCCCCTAAGACCACTCGAGGGGTCCTTGAGGAGGACCCCTAAACAGTCCCCCAAGGCTACCAAGAAAGCTAGGTTTGGTCACTAAGTGGTGACCTACATATGCCTTCCACGCCCCGTAGACCATACCACTGTTAACGGATAAGGTGCGTAGGTCCATACTTAGTTTTTATTGGAGCTTGAAACATTTAGATCCACATTCCCAAACTACGGAAGCCAACCACGACCAGTAGATTGATCTACGGTCTGTGGAAGGCTAGCCGTAGGTTGGACTATTTTTGACAGCTTTTCAGTTAAGTTGAGGTTTAGTGTTTTATTTAGTTAGTTAAGTGGGGTTTAATGGAGGTCGGTTAGGTGGTTAATTAATGACTTATATAAACTTATAGGACCCTAAAGTAATTCATAAATTCACTTCAACTAAAGACCCCCCAATCAAAACCCAATTCCCTCTCTCCCAAAGTCTTCTCTCCAAGAACACCATTGAAGACCAATGAATAAGCCAACCTAGGGGATTGAATATGGAGGCTTTCCCTTAGTATTTTCGTGGGTTTCTACACCTAAGGTATGGTGGTTTTCATCCATGGGTAGCTATCACCCATGGGACCCTCTCAAAAGCTTTTAATTCAATTCTAGAAATCTTCAAAAGCTAGGGTTTCAACTCAACCCCATGGATTCATTTCTAAGTTGTTCTTAAAGATTGAAATATGTTTATTATTGGTAATACTACTCATTTTATATGGTTTAAACTTCAAATATAAGGAATCCATGAGTTTTCCCCAACCCTAGTTATGACTTTTCTCTACACAATGAATGTTGTTAGAAGTTGATTCAATTGATTGAATTAGAGTTTTTTTATGATGTAATTACATGATCTAAGTATACTTTTACATGTATTCTTGATTACCTTATGAATCTAGGATGAAATTGACTTGGTCTAGGGTTATAACATGAAAGAGGCAAATTGAAGGGTTATATGTGATCTTCTAGGGTTGATGAATTTCTTGATAAATGGCCTTAGTTTAGATCACCTAGACATTAATGGAATATGATATAATTTTGTAGATATTAATTACCTTGAAAATGATCATATTGCTTATGTTGTTGGATTATGATGTTCTTCTATCTATTGTGCCAAATCTAAGATGTTAGACTTGATCCCGACTCTTGGCCTTGAAGGGAAATCTATGAAGGTATGTTATGTGAAGTTATTATATATGAATGGATTGATCCACTTATGGTGGGGGTGTTTACTTGTCAAGCATTCTAATTATTAATTGTTGATCCACTTATGTGGATGTGCTTACTTGCCATATGTATTGTAGTGTTGAGATAAGGTCCCTCTCCCCTACAACGCTAGATATGACTAAGTATGATACGATATGAATACTAATGTTATGTTATGATCATAATGGTGTTGCTACGATGAATGCAATATATGTGAATCGTGCATGAGTTGGGATATTATGTACATGTTGTGACCTCCTTGAGAAGGGAGGTGTCTATGATGATAATGTTGTTGTTGTTGTGCCGTTGTGAGGACAATCATGCGCTCACACACACACTCCATGCATAAACATGAATATGATGTATCAATGGTGTTAATTGAAAGCATAGTTCTTATATGCACCTTTACTCATTATTATGTATGAAAGTATGCCTTCACACATGTAGATACAATTCCATACTAATTATGTATAATTGGGAAATAATGCTTAGTACCGAGTGGATATGGACGATGAGAAAAAGGCCGCCCTCCGCTAATGCAATAGGTTGGGTCATCTATAGTAAACTTATGAGAGGGAAGCTCTTCCGCTAATGCAATAAGTTGGGTTTCTTGTAGCAATCTCCCTGTCCCATAACTGTGAGCCAAACATATGACTTAGCTAGTGGATCCACTTAGAAGCTAAATATAATTAGTTCTACTTTCGGCAAGTAAGAACGCCTTCTTTTGGTGTGGGGTTATATGACACCGGATTCCATGTAGCTCACATGGTCTATGTCGGTTATGGCAACTTTTCCCTATAATAATGCAGTTGATGATTGAGACATGAACTATACTATGACTTCTTGGTGAGTTTACTTAGTAGGAGTGGGGGTATGGGACTTCACTTCCACATTGCACAAGTAGACTTAGTAGGATGTCATGGGATGGTTCTTTTGCATTATGATGAGATTCGAATGCATGTATGTATATTGAATGGATAGTTGTTATGCATGACTTTCCTTGTATTCGAGTAATGTACATGACTATTTCCTTAATTTGTGAATATTGGATATAATGAAGTCTAAAGATGTAATGCATCACTAAGGTAGCTTCAAATGAGTACTTAGTAGGGTTGGTATTATGGGATGCTAACCCCATATTGCATAAGTGTTTCCTGCAGGTTACTAAGGTAATGGCTTTACCATGAAATGAGTATGAATGTGATATCGGATTTGTGTTGTACATTGTAAATACATGTTAGTTACCATACATTGCGCAAGTGTGTTTTAGAGGTTGCTTATGTGATGATTACCTCATGATGTGATGGTCTTGGTATTTACCGTGTATTCTTGTATAATTGGAGGCTATGTATTGTGAAGATTGGGATGTGTATTATATTGATATTGGAGACTATGCTTGTTGTTATAATGATATTTCTCAGGTTATAATGAAATGTATGTGAGTTGCCTTATTCGTTGCATTCTCCAACTATTTCAAATATGATGTTCAAAAATGGCATAAAGCATGATTTCAAATGAAATGTCCCTTTTCATGTTTAATGGTTTTGTGCATGGCTACCATATTTAGTACATTTTTGTGCTAACCCATATTTCTATGTTTTCTACAATGTAGGGGGGTTGGTTCATGGAGATGGTAGTTTTGGTTCAAAAGGCTTGGAATAGGTGATCCTCCAAGCCAGTTGATGAGTCCTCAAGTTCGGGGACCAACAACTTACTTAGTAGATATCTTAGTAGTTTCTTTTATTAGTTTCATTTTAGAACTATGTAAGGTTTGTATCCCTATATGTCTAAGTATTCGATTGTATAGATGGCCAATGAGAC
Organism: Solanum chiquidenum; assembly: GCA_029582725.1. Classification (NCBI taxonomy): domain Eukaryota; kingdom Viridiplantae; phylum Streptophyta; class Magnoliopsida; order Solanales; family Solanaceae; genus Solanum; species Solanum chiquidenum. The sequence goes on from JAJOOS010002690.1 coordinate 22,584, forward strand.
AATGTTTAGACTCCTTTCTATTTTGAAAAAAAATGACTTCGTTTGTTGAAGAAAAAGTTTTAATTTTTGCATTATTTCTTATGACATTATGTGTATGATTATGCTAAGGGCTTGTATGCGACCCCTTCGACGTCAACTACACCATCTTACGTCTACGGGGTAACCCCGGGTCGTGACAGTCGCCTTGATAGGTGATGAGTACGAGATTTGGACTTATTTAGGGCTTTGATTTTTTTTATAGATTTAGTGTCCTTAGATGTTTAATGTATGCCATATACTGATGTTAAATCCTTGATTTTCAGGTATATGGATTGAGGAACAAACCAAGGACACTAACATGCAAAAAGGAACAAAACAAGCTGAAGAAATGAAGAAGGGTGAGCCTGAAGATCGCCGAGTGGCTTATCAGACCACCTAAAGTTCCAATGTGCCAAGCCCTGAAGGAAGAAACCTAATTGGCGATGAAAAGGAGCAGTCAGAAACATCGAGTAGTTCAGCGATGCAAAATTAGATCGCTCAAAGTTACATACCTTGACTATGTTGAATGACAAGGCGTAAAGGCGATGGAAGAGATCAAAGGGCGGCTCACCGAGTGGCTCGGTGAGCCCGACTTACTTCGTCGAAGAGCCCTTTGTGGCTTATTTTTGGCAAATATAAATTAGATTTTGAACATTTAGTTTAGAATCTTTTGATCAAATTTTTACCTTGGAATAGAATTTTTGATCTTGGACAGAGTCCAGAACAATTTTCTTACTAGACTTGAAGGTTTGAGACTTAACTTGGATATTTCACAAATGGGTTTCTAATTTTCTTCGAATTGGAGCATTGTAAAGCTTTAATTCCTCTTACCCAGTTGATGACTAATCGATTCGGTAATAGTTTTTTATCTTTTTATGATGTTTGGCTAAAACTCCAATTCTTTGGGTGTGATCATGTGATTATAGGTTGAATTAGTGTGTGGGTATTGTTAATTACTAGTCTAAATGCTATTTTGAAGTGGGTTTAATCATTAATTGAGGTTTAATTTATGAATTGTAGTTGCAAATGCAGTTCTATGATAGTGTTCTTGGCTTGCTCGAGAGAGAGATTTTAGGACTAAAATTACTGATTAATGATTTCTATGTATTGGGTTGATATGGGTCCAACTCGAGAGAGTGAATCCTAAACGCAGTCCTACCCATCTTGCTCTCGAGAGAAGATGCATTATGGTTTTGGGTTGTTCTCAATTGCTATGCTTGTTGATGTTTGGTAAAAATCACTTGAAGCGGAATAGTTGTTCAAGAGAAAGCTATTTCAATTATAGTCTAGCCTATCCACTGATATTTAATTGTTTACTAGTAGTTTCAAATACCCGTATATCGAAATTCACCTATAATCGATCACATCCCGAGAATCTCTCTCCTTATTGTTATCTCATTGCTATTTGACTGATTGTAGTTGATAATTTGAAAACCAAAACCCCCCATTTGACATTTGTGTCACCCTTTTATTTGATATGTTTTTTTTCTGATTATATCTATTCCTATAGCTAGTTAGATCACATTTGTACTTCCTAATTGAATTTGAACACGTACCGCTCCATGTGGGATTCGACCCCAACTAAATTATTCAGTTTTATATTGCTTAATGGTCGTTTGCACCTAAAATTGGATGAGGTGTGTTTGACACGTTAATAAAAAATGGCGCCGCTGCCGTGAATGGTGTTCTTTAAAATTCTATCATTGAAGTTAAATTGTGATCTTTATAGTTATAGTTGAATCGACTTATTTTTGTTTTTGGTTTGGTGTTGCTTGTTAAAACAGATGAGGAAATGAGCGTCAACGGAAGTAATGGTAGCCAAGTGGGCCACCAAGATGACATTGGGAATCTCAATGATGTCAATGACCCAAACCAAATGGGTGGTGTTGGTGCCATTTGTTTACCTCCAGCTGAAGGAAACGCAGTGTTTCAGATCACAAGCACCATGCTTCAGCTCCTTCAACTGAAATGTTTATTTGGTGGGCTGGCTCATGAGGATCCCCATGAGCATTAAGGAATTTTGTTGATATTTGTGGACTGTTCTCCTTTAAGAACATATCTTAAGAATAGGTCCAACTGAGGTTGTTCCCATTTTATCTTGTGGGCGAAGCAAGCAAATGGTTGGCTGAGTTGCCAGGAGATTCTATCACTTCTTGGATTGAGCTAATCATAATGTTCCAAGTGAGATTCTATCCTCCGTTGCAGACGATGATATTTAGGGATGGTATCAAAAGTTTCAAGCAATCGGAGGGTGAACAAATCCATGAGGCAAGGATGAGGTTTAAGAAGCTGGTGCTGCAATGTCCTACTCATGGATTTCCGAATAAGTTGCTGCTAGAATCTTTCTATAGATGTGTTGATTTGGTAAACAGAGGAGTGGCTGACCAACTTTCTCTGGGTGCTATAATGCGACAGCCCTACAAAATAGCATCCCAACTCCTCGATTGCATGATCAAAAAAATAGGGTATGACATACTTGCAGAGACCAAGTTTGTTCTCTCGCTTATAAAGTTACAAAAGAACCAATCATAAAGGATCTAGGGAGAGACCAACATTTGGCCAAAATGATGAACCAGCTAAATACCTTGGACAAAAATGTCGTAGAATTTGAAGTGCTATACAATGAGGAAGCAAATGTCCTAGCAAATCAAGAATGGAATAGAGAGGGGGAGAATGATAGATATGTTCCTCCCCATGAGCGTAAAAAACCCAAGGACTCTGAGGGTAGCTAGACAGATGAGATGCTCTCACACATTCTCAACAAAGTCGACGAGTCAAACAAAGTGTGGAAAGAAAATAAAATATGTCTCGACTCTCGATCAGATGGTGACCTCTCATTCCGTTGCTATCAAGCAGCTGGAGACCCAAATGGGTCAAATTTCATCTTATCTAAACCCAAGACAATATGTGGGGGGTTGACTAGTGATACTATGGCAAACCCCAAAAATGAAGCTTGAATGGTGCTTGCGTCGTGCCACGATGTTAACTAAGGCGCTTAAATAACGGGTGTTGATTGTGCAGGTTGAAAAGTGGAGTATGTTTGAGAAATGTAGGTTAGCGAGCCAAAGAGTCCAGTCGGTGACTCGCCGAAGAGGTCAGCAAGCCCGACTTGGACCGCCGTTGGAACCACAAAAATTAGAGGTGGGAGTCTGTAAAACTCGGTGGGCCAATGGATGAATCGGTGACTCACCGAACAGGTCGAAGAGCCCGATTTTGTCTGGCGTTTGGACCCCCAAATTAACTGGAGGTCCTGTAAAACTTGGCGAGGTAAGTCACCACTTGACGAATGCCGAGTGGTTCGGCGTGGTCGATTAACACCGCCGAAAGGGCCACGAACTGAAAGTTTTAAAAGGTCAAATGGTTTAAAAATTCAAAATCTTTCATATTCCCTCATTTCAAACCCCATACTCTCTCACCAGCACCTTAGATCTTTTATATTTCCCTATTTTTGTTGCTTTTTGCTCTTGATCTCGTGCTCGGATTTGGATTACATTGCCGCCTAACATATCTAATTCTTCATTCGGCATAAAGGTTGGTTTTTTGAACCTCAAACTCTTGTTTAGTGGTTGAACTCGAATGCATTTGGTAAAATATTGTTGATGTGTTGAGTTTGTGTTTGAAATTGTGTTTGATGTATTGGTTTGCGTGTTTTAGTTTCAAAATTGCCCATATTTACTTAAAATATTAATTACCCAAGTTTTATGCATTAAAATTGATCGTAAATTATTGGGTTGCGGGTATTTGATGCTGGGTCTTGTTGGGTGAAGTGTGAGTAACCCCAGATTGAGACAAATGACGTAATTTGCCTAATGATAGAGCGATTGACGTCATTCTTAAAGGCAAAAGTCGTCAAATGACCAATTTTGGCCAAATCAGGGGAAGTCTGAGTACCTTGGAGGCATGGGTCTTATCCTAATTGCATAAGTGTGTCGTTTGATTTTGATTTTGGGGGCTGCGGGCTTGAATTTGGGAAAGGGGTTGAAATTTTTGCACGTTGGGCAGTTCGACAACGAGCTGGGTCGAGCTCGCCGAACGGTTCGACGGTTCGTCAACGTTCCCCTTGATCGCCTTTAATTGCTCAATTGGGCTTAGTTAGAGTCTGTAATTTTCGGCGAGAATCCTGGGCTCGACGAGTTCACTCGGCGACTCGCCGAAAGTTCCCTTTGATCACCTTTTATGTGCCCCTAACACCTAAAATGCACTGTAAAATTTGGTGAGCTAGTCTGAGCTCGTCGAGTGGTGTCGGAGAATCACCGAACGGCCCTACACATCGCCGACCTGTCATTTTTCTAAAAACTTTTTAGGCTAGTCCTTTTGGCGAGCCCGATCTGGCTTGCCAAAATGACTCACCGATTGGTTCAACGAGTTTATCTGCATCATGAATTCTGAAATTTTTCATGGGTATTTTCTTACTCTTTTTGATGTGTTTTGCAGATATGGCTAGACCTAAAGTATCGGGATGAGACATGCTGTCCCGTAACCGGGCAAAGGGAATCATCATCATTGAGGATGCAGTTGCATCCAAAGCAAAGGTGACCAAACTTTCTACCACAGGTGGGAAGGGCAAAGGAAAGGAAAATGCTCCCGCATCTGCATCACTGGAGGTCAGCTCCTACAGTGAGAGAGTCTACGCGACTCACCTCATCACTTCTGAAAGTGAAGGGGAACACCAGGATCCTCAGGCTGTTACCTCTGAGCCTGAGGATGATCAGATGTTGTTGGCCCAAAGAGCTGAACTGCGCTCTAAGAGGATACATGATCCATCTAGGATTTGGTACATGAGACTACTACTCCTTCTCCAGTTCCAGATTAGGCTGTGGTCCTCCTCCCTGGTCTCTCAAAATATTAAAGGCTGAGGGACTGAGGACTATCATTGAAGAGAAGAGGTTGTCTATAGATGGAGTGATAGACCAGCATCCAGAAATATGGCGAACCCTAAAGTCCCACAAGTTTGAAATCTTCACTAAACCCAAGGGCCCTTATATTCCTAATTGGCTACACTGCCTATGGAGCTTTGGTGCCACAAGTGAAGAAGAAGGCTGCCACCTTCAAGCCAATCGACTATGTAGTTGTCAGGGGAAATAAGGTAAAGTGTGACAATGATGATATTAATGTTGTGTTGGAATGCACTGACAACATTGCAGATGACTACCAGTACATGATCAAGACAAAATCCTTGGAGGACATGAAGAAGTGGCTGGCTCCTCTCCTTTCAAATGGTACTCCTAGGTGGATTGAGGCCGAGGTTCCCATAGAGAAGAAAGATCTAAATGTGGCAGCGAGGTTCTGGTTTAGGTTTATTAGTAGTACACTCATGCCGTCCCAGAATGAGTCTATCCTCCACCACAAAGGCTGCCTGTCTTGGTTCTATCATTGATGTTATGAGCCTCAACTTAGGTATGATCATTGGACAAGAGATGGCCATGAGGGCCAGGCAACACCAAACATGTCTTCCTTTCTCGGCGTTGATCATCAAATTGTGCAGATGAGCCCGTGTGCCTCGTGATGAAAAGAAGGACGTGGAAGTGATTCCCACCTCCTGTACCAACATCCGACAGATTGAGGCTGAGTATTTGAAGGATAAGGCTGAGAAGAAGAAGGCAACCCTGGTGGATACATCCCCGTCTATTGTAATTGAGACACTACCTACAGAGGTAGTATTGCCTACTCTGGCCTTGGGGTCTTCAAGTATTTCTAGATCTGCCCCTTCCATGACTCTGAGTTCTTCTGCTGCTGCCTTGCCTCCTAGGTCTGCTGCTAGTATTGCTTCCCGACCTCCACTCACCCAGGACATTCTACTACGTATGGGGAACCTAGCCCATTCTACTGATGTACGTGCCTCCAGGATAGAGGCTACAGTACCTGGGATGATTGAGAGACCCCTCACAACTATTGTGACACCTCTTAAAGAGTCTATTGATGCCCTCACGACGATGATAGAAGTGTGTGAGAGAGGCCAGAGACCCACTCATGAGGTGACGACCTTGAAGGCTACAATTGTTGAGTTGAGAAAAGATATGGACCAGCTGAAGTCTATAGATATGTTGATGATTTTTAGGACTGTGGAGATCCCTGATGAATTGGACACGGGTATTCCAACTTATTCTGATGTGCCTCCGACTACCAACTGAGATGAGGTTAGAGTTAATGATGTGGCTGCAAAGTTGGAGGCTGAAATTGATGAGCAGGATCTCGATATCCAGGAGGAGACTACATATCAGGGACTGACTGAGGTTGAGGAGGCTATGGTGCATTTAGCCGTTTAGACTTCATTGAGGAGGACTCCCATGACAGGCTCTAGTGGAGCCAGTGTTGCTGTTACCCTGGGCACTGATGCCCAAGATCAGAGCGTGACTCCGAGCATTGATGCCCCGATAGATGGAGCGATTGTGTAGACATGATCATTCCTTACCTCCCTCTCTATCATTTTTATTGATTTTTATTGTTTTAGTTACATTTGAGGACAATTACTTTTGTTTTGTGGGTGGGGTGAGGTATCTCCATACCTACCTCTCATATTTTGATTTTTTTTGTGAATATTGGGTTTTGTGATCTATATGTGTTTTGATTTCAATTTTATGGCTCTTTGTTTTGAATGGAAATGGTTTTGACCAATTTTGAAAAATTGTGCCACCTCTTTTGTGTATGAATGTGGCGGTTCTTGTACAAATTTAACTATCTGTTATGATCAATACCGATGACTTGAATAGTACTCTTAATTGAACGAAATGAATGTGAGGCTATGATAAGGCCAATAAAATTGCATAGACAATATGTGAACGTTTAGCATCTCATTGTGACTAGCCGGTTATAGAATGAGCCTCTTGTGATGAACATTGCACACTAGCGAAATTGTGTAGTCTTGTTTGATATTGTTACCAATGCCTTGTGTGTTGAGATAATTTGAATAATTGTGTGATGACACCTAGAATTTGCCCTGTTGGTCCGATTGACTAAATGATGCAAGCACTTGAAATGATCTTAGGCAACGAATTTGAAGAGTGAAACAATTTGACAATATACCTCTTTTGTGGCCAACCTTGTGAGATGTGTGAACCTTGGTTGAACCCTATTGAGCCTTACCCTTTTCTTTGAAGAAACTTGAGCAATTGTGATCCCTCTTTATCCATTCACCCATAACTCTTATGAAGTGTATTTTTGTTTAAATAGCCAACTTAGGCTTTGGCCTAAGTTGGGGATGTGGTGAAAAGAGGAGGAAAATCAAGAAGTGTGAGAAATCCCCCCTTCCCTTTGAAAATGGTTTTGAAAAAGATGGAGCCCGTCCATGTAAAAAAAAAAAAGAAGAGAAAAGAAGCAAAGAAAAAGAATGAAAAGGTTGTGAAATAAGTAATGAAAATTGCAAAAGAAATGGGGTGTCCGGGAATTCATATGAAGTTGAATAATGGGGCAGATTATGAGCATGTTTGAAATGTTAAAGAAAAGAAGGAATGTGATGTTCAGGCCACACTTCATGAGGGTTAAATCCACTGAGCCTAAATGACCATATCTTGAAACTCAACCCCGTTACAAGCCATGAAAAGACCTTTGTGATCTTGAGTGAGCTGAAACAAATGTTGATTGGAAAATAAAGGCAAACCTATGGGTGAAGTCATGCATGTGTTCATCTTTGTCAGTGTGAGAGTCGTATGTGATTCTGGAACTACAAATTGTTGAGAAATTATGTGTGAATATGGAATCATCTTTGTTTTGAGGGCATTTGAGTACCTTTGTTGAGCTTGAACTTGCTTTTGAAGCAAGTATTGTGAACTTGAGCATCTTTGATAATGGTGAGTCACGATTTGAATCTTTGAGTGCATAATTTATAATTGCATGAGTAAGTTGAGTCTTGTTGTGTGCATTCATGTTGAGTCTTATGCAGCACTATTTGAGACATCCTTTTTGAACTGCTGAACTTGAGTTTTACTTGAGGACAAACAAAAGTTTATGTTGGGGTGTTGATGAGTCCGAGATTTGAACTCATTTAGGGCTTTGTTTTTATAGATTTAGTGTCTTTAAATGTTTGATTTGTGCCATAAACTGATGTTAAATCTTTGATTTTCAGGTAAATGGATTGAGGAACAAAGCAAGGACACTAACAAGTGAAAAGGAATAAAACAAGCTGAAGAAATGAAGAAGGGTGAGCCTGAGGATCGCCAAGAGCACTCGACGAGTCACCGAGTGGCTTATCAGACCGCCTAAAGTTCCAGTGTGCCAAGCTGATTAACGTTTCAAGGATACTTAATCCAGTTCTAACCGTCAACGATCGTTAGTCAGTATAATAACTCAAACAAATGAGTTGGGGTCGAATCCCACAGGGAGTGGTACGTGTTTAAGATTCAAGAGTAAAGTATGAATATGTTCGATTCAGCCATAGGAATAGATATTTACGAATAAAAACATAATTCAAATTAAGGGGTGACACGAATGTCAAATAAGGGAGATTTGGTTTTAATTATCAACTACAGCAGCAACAAACAACACAAAAATAACAATAATGAGACGGGTACTTGGGATGTGATTCGATTATAGACTAATGTAGACAAATGGGTAATTGCAACGGTTAGAATATAGCTGTGAATTAGTGAATAAGCTAGACGATAGAGGGGGTAAACTTTCTCTTGAATAATCTACCCCGAATCAAGTCGATTTCTTTCGAACATCGACAAACATGCAAAATCAGACCAGCCTACGCCTTAGTCCATTCACTCTCTCGAGCTGAATGTGTGGAAAAGGGGTTAGGATTCACTCTATCGAGTTGAACCAATGACAACCCAATACCCACAGAACATCAATCAATAATCTTGGTTTTAAAATCTCTCTCTCGTGCAAGCCAAAAACACGAAGGTAGAACTGTATTTGCAACTACAATTCATTAATTTAAACCACAATTACTGATTGAAATCACTTCTAAATAGCATTTAAACTAACAATTAGCAATACCCATAAACTAAATCAGCCCATAATCACATAATCACACCCCAAAAATTGGGGTTTTAGCTAGACTTCATAAAAAGATAGAAATTGTTACCAAATTGTGTTTCATCAACTGGATAAGATTAATTTCGTCTTCACAAAGGTCCAAATTGAAGAATCTCAAAGACTCACTTCCAATTTCTCAAAAATGGAGAACTTCAATTCTTCAAAGCTAAGGGAAAAATGTCTCAATACTCAGAGTTCAAAATGAAAATTAATTCTAAGATAACTAGATACTTCTAAAAATGGTTCAAAAATGTATTTATAGCCGCCAAAAATATGCTGCGAAGAGCCATTCAGTGCAGTTTGTTGGGCTCGCCGATCAACTTAGCGATCCGCCCATTGGTCAATTCTGTCGCCTTTTTTTCCTTGGCCTTCAGTATCCTCCAGGTCTGTAACTTTAGGCGATCAAACACTGCATCACGGAACTACTCGACGATCCGCCGACTGCTCCTTTTTCTCGCCAACTTGATTTTCTCCTTCAGGGCTTAGCACACTGGAACTTTAGGCGGTGATTAAGGCCACTCGGCTAGTCCCCAATTGGACTTGGCGATCATCATGCTCTCTTTTCTTTCTTCTTTCAGCTCGCTTTGTTCCTTTTGTAACTTAGTGTCCATGCTTTGCTCCTTAATCCAAATACCTGGAAATCAAGGATTTTACATCAGTTATTGGCACAAAATAAGCATTTGAGGACACTAAATCTATCCAAATAAATCCCTAAATGAGTCCAAATCTCTGACTCATCAACACCCCAACTTAAACTTTTGCTTGTCCTCAAGTAAAACTCAAGTTCAGCAGTTCAAAAAGGATGTCTCAAACAGTACTACACAAGACTCAATCATGAATGCACATAACAAGACTCAATTTACTCATGCAAGGATCAATTATGCACTTAAAGATTCAAGTTGTGACTCACCACTATCAAATATTCTCAAGTTCATAATACTTGCTTCAAATGCAAGTTCAAGCTCAACAAAGGTACTCAAATGCCTTCACACAAAGATGATTCCATATTCACACACAATGGTTCAACAATTTATAGCTCCGGAATAAAAACAACTCTCACACTCCAAAAGATGAACACATGCATGATTTCACCCATAGGTTTGTCCTTATTTTCCAGCCAACATTTGTTTCAGCTCACTCAAGATCAAAAAGGTCTTTTCAAGGCTTGTAATGGGGCTGAGTGTAAAAGCATGGTCATTTAGGCTCAGTGGCTGCTATCTTCATGAAATGTGGTATGAACAACATTTTCTTCCCTTTTTCTTTAACAATTCCATTCCTGCTCAAAATTCACCTCATTATTCATTTTCCATGAAACTTTGGACACCCCATTTCTTTTTGCAACTTTATTTCAAAACTTTTTCATTTTTTTTCTTTTCTTTCTTCTTCTTTTCTTTTCTTTTCTTCTTCTTCTCGTTTTTTTTGTATGGAGGGATTCCATTTTTTTCAAAACCATGGGTAGAGGGGAATTTCTTCACATCTCTTAATTTACGTTCTCTTTTCACACACCCCCAACTTAGGCTTTTGGCCTAAGTTGGCTATTCCAACAAACCACATCTCATGAGGATTATGGGTGAAGCGATAAGGAAAGGTCACAATTTCATTAAGTTTCTTCCAAGGAAAGGGTAAGGCTCAAAGGGTGCTCAAGCAAGGTTCACACACTCACAAGGTAGGCCACAAAAGAGGTATAATGTCATATTATTTCACTCTTTAAAATTGTTGCCTAAGTTCATTTCAAGAGCTCACAACACTTGGTCAACCGGACCAATGGGGAAAATTCTAGGTTTCATCACACATGGTTCACGATAAGCTCATCACACACGACATTGACACCAATGTCAAACAAGACTCCACACTTTCGCTAGTGTGCAATGTTCATCACAAGAGACTCAATTTGATAATCGGCTAGTCACAATGAGATACAAAGAGTTCACATATTGCCTATGCAACTTCATTTGGCCTCATCGTAGCCGCACATTCATGTTTGTTCGATTGAGAGCACTATTCAAGTCATCGGTATTGATCATAACCGATACTCAAATTTGTATAAGAACAACCACATTCAAACACAAGCTCAAATATCCACAACACAGTGTCAAAACACAATGTAAAGCACAAGACTCAATATATACACAAAATTCATAATCATAAGAGGTAGGTATGGAAATACCTCACCCTACAACAAACAAAAAGCAATTTGCTCAAATGCAATAAAAACATCCAAAAATCAATAAAAAAAGACAGAGAGGAAGGTAAAAAGAAGTCATGTCTACACAGTCGCTCTATCTGTCAGGGTATCAGTGCCCAATGTAGTAGAAGCAACACTCGATCCACTAGGGCCTGCCATAGATGTCTCTGTCAGCGATGTCTGGATCACCGACTGTACAATCATTTCCTCCAGGTCTGGCAGGTCTCCATATATTCTCTCCTCTCTCACCTTAATCTGCTCCTCGTCAGTCTATGCCTCTGACTCATCAGCTGCTATGTCATCCATCTGTACATATCCAATGGTAGTCGAAGGAACCTCAGATGTTGCTGGAACACCCTCTGTCTAGGCTACCTCAAATAAAGAGGTTAAGTCTATAGACTTGAGATAGTCCACATCTTTCCTTAGATCTTCCACCTCGGCTCTCAAAGCCGCCACCTTTGAAGTCGCCCCCTGTCTACTCTCACAAGTCTCAACTTTCGTAATAAAAGTGTCAATCGATGTTCGTAGGGGTGTCAGTGCGGCTAAGATATCAGCCTCTATTATCCATGGTACCGCAACCTCCAATCGAGTAGCCCTCACATCCGTAGAATGGGCTAAGTACCCCATTTTTAGGATCTTGTTCTGAGTGATCTTGGTGAGCTGGCCTGCAGTAGAAGTACCAGGGGTCTGGGAGAAAGAAGTACCTGAAGGCCGGAGTAGGCAAAAATGCTTCTACAAGAATCGTGTCTATGTCAATCTCCGTGGATGTGTCCACCAAAGCTGCTCTCCTCCTGTCTACCTCCTCCCAATTGTACTCGGCTTATATACGCCCAATATCAATGGAGGATGTAGGGGTGACCTCAAAATCTCTCGTCTCATCACGAGGAACTCCAGCACGCCGGTACAACTCTGTAATCAGCACCGGGAATGGTAGGGAGGTCTGGCTCTTCTTGGCCCTCATGGCCATCTCCTTCTTTATGAGGAGTCCCATGTTAATGCTCCTCCTGGATATGATCGACCCAAGGCATGTTGCTTTAGGGTGGTGGAGGATAGACTCGTTCTGGGATGGCATGATGGTGCTTCTGATAAAGCCAAACCAGAACCGAGCAACAATATTCAGGTCCTTCTTCTCGATGGGGACCCCTGCCTCGGTCCACCTCGGGGTGGTATCGAAAATCAACGGTGCAAGCTAGCCCTTTAAGTCATCCAGGGACTGAGTAGTAGACAAGCCCTCATATGCCAGTGTAGCACCTAGAGTCCTATCAAGTACATTATTAATGTATTCACTACTACACCCGACATCCTTCCCCCGGACCATGACCGACTTCACCGGTCTGAAGGTACTGGCTTTCTTCTTCCCCTTGGGAAACCAGCTCTACGTATGCTGTATAAAACTCCCTGACCCATGTAGGAATGTAGAGGCCTCGGGGCCTGGTGAACTGCTCAAACCGATGGAACTGGAGGGTGTCCCTCACTGCGGAGTATCTGCCCTCAAGGCCCTCTGTAGAAAGTAGCTTCTCCTCTAGAATAGTCCGCAACCCATCGGCTTTTAGTCTGTTGAGTAGCCTGGGAGGAGGGACATGTACTGGTGGCACTGGGGACACAAGTGGTGCCAGATGTGGCACTATACTAACTAGAGATGGGGCTGTTGGAGCTCTCGAGGAGTCAGGGCAAGACCTAGCATGGATCTCTGCTCGCCTAGACTGTAATGGCTGGTAATCCTCCGGCTCAGATAATACAACTTGGGAGTCAAAGGCCTCTCCCTCGCTGCCAGAGTTGTGCTCCGGAACCTCAGATGCTAGCCTTTTGCCTTTACTTTTGCCTCCATTTGGAGGCTCTGTTCTTCCCTTTTCAGGAGGATTGACTCTCCTTTCATTTATCACCACGCCCCGTGCTCTTTTATGAGGCGGCATGTCAAGGTTGGCTCTAGACATATCTACAAAAACATCAAATAAGGTGAGAAATAGTTCAAGCAAAAGCACATAAATCATATTCCAGAAAGACTCACCGAACCGCTCGGCGAGTCGCCAAATCACTTAGGCAAGCCAGATCGGGCTCGCCGAAAGGATTGACTCAAAATTTTCTCAGACAAATGGCATGTCGATGATGGGAAGAGTCTTTCGGTGAATCGTCGACAGCATTCGGTGAGCAAGAACTAGCCCGCCGAAAGTTACAGTGCATTTTAGAGGTTAGGGGCTCAAGAAAAGACGATCAAGAAGGACTTTCGGTAAGTCACCGAGTGCACTCGATGAACTCAAGCTTCTCTCCAAAAGTTACAGTACCCAAACTCAATTTTAGCATGAAATTATAGGCAATATAGGGGGTTTCAGCAAATCGCCGAGTGGTTCGGCGAGTTCGACCTAGCTCGCCTAACGACCCAACGTGCCTATTTTTAACCCCAACTTCCAAATTCAACCCCGCAGCCCCCGAAAACAAAATCAAAGCATGCACACCCTCAATTAGACTAAGACCCATTACACCCATGCCCCCGAGATACTCAGGCTTCTCCCAATTTAGCAAAATTTGGCCATTTGATGACTTTTGCCCTTAAGAATGACGTCAACCGCTCCATCATTGGGTAAATACATCATTTAGCACAAATACATGTTACTTAGACTTCACCCGACTATACCCATTGGTTATCAACCACAATATGTTTTATTGCCTCCTTAAGTCTCTTGTATATCATTTTGTAATGCACTTATACAACTATTACAACAAAAAATAGGTTTGAACTGGTTGGCGAATTCTGGTACAACAACTTTAGGAATCAAGGTAATATTTGTAGCATTTATTTGTCTCAACAGCTTGCCATTCTCAAAGAACTCTAGGATAGCTTCTGTGATATCTTTCCCCACAACCTTCCAAACCTATCTGGAAAAAAACCACTCCCATAGCCATCAGGACCTGGGCTTTTGTTGCAGTCTATCTTGAACATGTTTCCTTGACATCCCTCTCCGTGAAACCCTGTTGCAATTCTTGTTGTTGCTCTATAGAAAGGATAGGACCATTGCTAAAGAAAACTGAGTAAGTTTCCTCCTTTGTAGCATCTTCCGTCCCCAAAAGCTCCTCATAAAATCTCACAAATATGGTAGCAATCGCCTCTTGATCATATTGCCATTCTCCTTGGTCATCTCTGACTTGAGTTATTGCCTGTTGGAGTTTTCGATGTTTTATCAGCGCAAATAAGTATCTCGTGCAGCCATCTCCAGCTTCTACCATATGGCCTTAGTTTGTTGTTGGAGAAAGCTCTTAGCCATATAGGAAGTGTACATGTACTTGCCACATTTAGCCTTCTCTTCTTCCTGCAAAGACTTATTCCGAAGATCAGTTTGATGTTTCTGCTGTACTTCTAGCACTGTCTCCCTATCTTCACTTGCTACAGTAACAATGTTCCTAAAATATTGTGTATTTAATTTCTTCAGACGTGGTTTCAATAATTTTAATCTTTTCGCCACTTTCCACATTTTACATCCATCCACATGTGTGGCACAAACTGATTTGATTCTATCATTGAACTGCGGATGTTGTGCCCAAACATTACAATACTGGATTGCTCTCCTTGTTCTGGTAACTTGATTCTGTAAGTACACCTTTGCAGGGCAGTGGTCACTTATACCTTCGGGTAGATAAGATAATCCACATGAAGACATAGTGTTTAACCATATAGAATTGATGAACATCCAATCTATCTTAGATTGAATTCTATTCCCTGTACCCCTATCATTCCATGTGTATTTCTGCCCTTGATGGGGTAATTCTATTAAGCCACTTTCATCAATACAATCTTGAAAATCTGATACTTCCGGCAAAGAGATAGGGTTTCTTCCAATTCTATCTTCAGCGTGTAACACTGAATTAAAATCACCCAGTAATAGCCATGGCTCTTGACAATTTGAATTTGGGTTGTTATTTCCTTCCACGGTTCTCTTCTATCCTCTCTATTGTTGTATGCATAAACAATTGACACCCTAAATATTAATTGCAGAGGTATATAACAGACCTTGCAAGTCAACATTTGGGTAGAGCTTTCCACCAGCTCCACTCTATAGTAATCTGGTCTCCACATTAGTAAAATTCTACCATTATAGTGTGATTCTAGGTTGGTTAGGAATTGCCAACCTCCAAATATTTTATTCACCAATTTTTTTTCCATATTTTGGCTTTTTACCTTCGTTTCAACTAGCCCTACCAATCCCACATTTTCTTTATTGCAGAGGAATACCACTTCCTTCTACTTATTCAGGGCATTAAACCCTCTCACATTCCAGCATATCATACTAACCATTCCCTTCTAGGAAAATGGTTCTGCCACCCACTGTTTGCCCAGTCCTTGGAGTTGGGCTATTCAGCTCATTGGATTTGTTCAACATTTGGAATGAGTTATTACTAGCGACTTGTACTTGATGTGGACCTTGGCTCCTTTTGGTTTTGAATGGTGTTATCCAACCCACCGAAGATGGTTCCTGAATACCTGATGTTGCCCAACTTTCACTTTTGTCCTCTCACCAGTTCTTAACTCAATGTGTTTTGCCTCTTGTCCTTCACTGCTCTAGCAAGCTTGTGTTGGTGGTTGTCCATGCTCCTCATATTCCTTGGTAACCCCCTTCTTCTTTGCAGGATTTTTCCTTCTACATTCATCAGTAGTGTGCCCATACTTATCACAAAACTTACAGTGGGTTGGTTTCCAATCATACACGACTTGTTGTTCTATCACCTGTCCTTTCACATTCTTGAAATGCATTTTTTCTGGAAGATTAGCCTCCAACTCCACCTCAACCAAGATTCTAGCAAAATTAAGACCCTGCTTCTTTTCAGTGTTCTGATTAACCATTAATGGTTTCCTATAAAACTCCCGATCTTGCTTAATCCTATTGGACTCCAATATTTGAAGTCCAATCCTGGAAGTTTTATCCAAATCGGAACTTAATTCAATTCCTCCTTTGTGAATTCCATATCCATTGACCATGCCTTGACAATAAATGGCTTATTGTCAAAATGGTAAATTCCTCCTTTTAGCACTCCCTCTTTCCCCTCAACTGAATCAAACCTTACAATTATGACTCCATTTTTCAGCATCGCCACCTTGTTCAACCCATACTTTGCCCAAATTCTTTGGATGTAGCTGTTGATTACATTGAATGGAGGGTGGTCACCCAGAACATAACATACCACCGCATTATTTCAATAGTTAACTTCATAGTCAATATCCTCTAAATCAATGCCGATTATTGACCCTTTACCATGTTTCTCTAGAATAATATAATCTAGCTTGAATCCAACTTTGGCTAGTTTAGAAATGTCAAATGTATCCCACAGTGTTCTCGCCTTTGGTTTTTGCACCATTACCTTTTCCACTTCATCTACCCATGCTACCGATCCACTTCCAGATGGAGACCCTAGATTCGAAGGTTGTGGTTGAGTGATTTCTTCCCAATGTTTTTGTGCAATTACCCTATTTTCCTTCTCCACATACTTAGACTTTTGTTCCGCTAGCTGGTGCTCTTTCTCTACCTCCGCCTTACTATTTACTGTTTCTCTAGATTCAGATCCCATTTTGATTTTTTCTTGGAGTTCAAGCTGCTGTACTTTTTCCCCTTTTTGTGGATTTCTTTTTGCTGCTGCTTCTTGTTCCATTAGAGCCTTACGTGATGGAGCACGATCTTTCTTTCCCATGGCCATCGCACATCAGTAACCTACGCCGAGAGAGAAGGACCCATCGAGAAAGCGAACTATATAAATTCTCCAATTTACAAAGTTAGAAATTCCCAATTGAGTTAGGATTTTCTTCTATGTCATGTGTTCCTTTCAATGTTGTTTTATTTGATTATTTTATGATCTATTATGTACGAATTGAGAAGTTCCCATGTTTTTAAGATGAACCCCCATGAACTCATGTTTAACCCATGTTTTCTAGATTTTGATGATTGAAAATGGGTTTTGAACTATGAAAGGAGAATTATGGAAATATGCATGTTTCTTATGAAATTACTGAAATATGATGTAAGTTTCTTTGAGAGTAAAACATATATTATGTTGTTGTTAAATGTTGTGAAAGGATTTCTCACATAATTACTCCATGCATAAATGTAAAAGGTTTTCTCACATAAAAGATTCTAAGGTTGAAAGGTCTTCTCACCTAAAATGAATCAAAGTTAATGAGTTATTCTAAGAATGTGGCATGCAACGATTACCCATTTCCTCTAATAAAAGACAAGAGGCGATTACCCATGTCATACGATATAAAGACAAGAGGTGATTACCCAAGTCCTTTAAAGAAAAGATGAAAAAGACTAACGAATGTTCCGTGAGAGTTATGCTTAGCATCGAGTGGACAAGTGGTGATTACCCATGTCCCATAAACTATGTGTCACCATAGGTTGTCTATATAGACATTAGCTAGTGGATCCACAATAGCTAGAAGTACATGGTCTTACCTTGGGTAGACACCGGATTCCATGTAAATAGCTCACATGGTCTTACATGTCAGTTAAAGGTAATTCTCCCACATTGATGAACCAAGGTTACTTCAAGAAGTATCTCACATGTGATTTAAGATGATGTCTACCTGCATTGGCAGTGTTTTGGTGACTTGTATTTCCAACTCTTTTATATCATGTTTTAGCTTGGTCGTTGCATATTACGAAAATTCCCTTTTATCACGATTTTTATACTTCATGCATCGTTATCATACTTGGTACATATTTGTACTAACGCGTACTCTTGCCTACATTTCTTATCTAAATGTAGGGTCCGACACTCCAGGTTCGCACTTTCGTGGCTAAGATCTATTAGTAGAAGATTGAAGATTGGTGAGTCCTCATGTTCTGAGGGCTGAGCCTTACTTCATTATGTCTTATCATTTAAGTTTTAGACTTGATGTACGGGTTACGTTGTGATTACTTCTTATGTACTAGATGACTTTTAGACGATGTTTAGACTTCCGCTTCACTTTATAAAACCCTATGTTTTGAAATGATCTTTTAAATCTCTTGATTTCTATTATCTTGTTTATGTATGCTACGTGTCTTGTATGGGTCCTCTCGAGGTCCTATACGCCATGTTACACCTAGGGTCTACCTTGGGCCGTTACAAAATTGCTTCCTATAAATAGTCATTTATATCCATTATATTAGACATGATTCTGATGAATGAAAATCAAGAGTACCCCTAAAATTGAGAGTTCTGAATTTTGGAGAAATATTCTTCTCCTTTCAGCTATGTAGAATCTCATATATTTGTTGGAGTTCTATTCGTGGTGGAAGCTCGATATCGCTCTGACTCATCGTTTTCTTAGCTCATTTCCTTGAGCAAGGTAATTCTGTTTTCTTGTTTGCCGTTTTTAAATTATTTAAATTTATTTAGCTTGATGATTAGATTTTCTTTAATTTAGTGTGCTTATAAATATTTAATTTCAGCAGATTATTTACTATTTTCAATTTCACTTGGTTGCTTGTATTGTTAGAAGTAGTATTAATTTTATGTTGAGTCATTAGTTTAGCTTGTCTTCAACTTCTTTGAGCTTCAATTTGTGTAACATTTTTCTCCCTCTTATAATTCTCATTCACAGCTGTTAGTATTCTGTTTAAATTACAACATTCGAATGGTATTATCTAGTCATTTTAAACAATAAAATTTTATTTTATTTGATCATGGCATGTATATCATAAGATCTATTTATATGATAAGTTTATTCGAGTTGGAGAGCTTTCTTTACCGTTAAATTGCCTATTTTAAATTTAGTAACAAAACCTTCTTTTTTTCCTACTTAAGCTTGTCAATTATATTTAGTATTCTCTTGTTTAAATTTTTAAAAGTTATTTTTTTTCAATTAGTTTGACTATTTTAGTTGATGTGTTGAGTTTGATTTTGTCGTTTGAATTTTATATTAAGTGATACTTATAGTTCAAGTGATGCATGCAATGTAAAAATTGAGTTTAATTTAGTTTATGATGAGATATATTTGTTCACATAAATGATGAAGCTAGTTGTCTTTGCACTTTTTATTTCTTTCTTGTGACAAGTTGATATGCTTCAGATTTATGTAAATAATAACTTCGTAAATTTCCTCATCCCTATTCCTTCTCCTTGAAGATATCATCTCGTATGGTTAGAAATTTAGGATAATCAAGATGTGACATGAATCAATATCCATCTCTAGAAAATACATTTGTTTGCTTTTATAAGCTATCAAAAATATGTTTTTTTGGATAGGTCTAGTACATTCACTAATTTGTCTTGCTCTTAGCTTGATTGATTAGTTTATAATGTCATCTCTAGTTAAGCCAAAGAAATAAGTGTTCATCTGTAAGAACGTCTTGTTTAAATAATTTCTAATGGTTTAATTAAATCATATCTTTTTCTATGAGTTATTTTTATCCATATCAAGAAAATGATAAATTCTCATCGTCACTTAATGTGGTTGGTGGATTATTTATAATGATTTTGAGTGTCACATGTCTCTTACTCATACTAATTCTCTACTTTTTCTTTTTCATGTATGAGTCCCATTTGGACTCTCATAAGTCGATACTCTCTTATTTTTTGAGCCACCTCATCTGGAAATGAGAGGAAGAGGAAGTTGTTATATAGGTGTAAAATATGTTGTAAAATTGGTTATGTACAATCAATATGCGTTCCATATACAAAGAAAGTATATGATGATATACGATGATATACAATAATGATATACACTAATATGCACGCCGTTGACTTTCTTAGCCCTTGGGTTACTAGTCCACTTGAATATAATGTTCACTCTTAGTTAACTAGCATAGAGAAGCCAAAATTTTGAAATTATCTCATTTTCTTAAGATGATCTAGTACCCAAGGTGTAATAGGTTAACTAGAAAGACTATCTTGAGTCAAAAAGCCCCCTACCTAAACGTAAGATCATACTTACGGTTTTAAATTTGAAGGACAAATACGTTGTTCATCAAACCATTGTCCTTCGGGATTGTAAATTTATTTTTATAATTTATTCTAATCGAAGAAGGACCTTTACAAGATACTATTTTATCCAAAAGATGTTGGTATTCGAGATGATAAGAAGTCCAAGAAGGAAAGACCTTCCATGAAAGCTTAGTTTAGAATTGTACCCCTGCGTAAGATTGATTATTTATATCTCATTTTTCCTATTATGTATTCTCATTCAATTTATTCTTAAAGATTGTATAAATATGTTTTTAGGGTAATGAGACATTTTGAAATGACTTAATACATTCTTCAAATAGCTAGATTTACCCTTGACATAAAAGGTTCACATATTTCTATAAGACACACAATAACTGTTTGTGTGCTTTATGATATAACTATTTTGTGTGAATATGTTGCTTCATTTGGAGACCTGCTAGTAATATTTTTAAAACACTTTTCTAGAGCTTCATAAACACAATCACTATTAAAGTCCGTCCAAATACTCCTCGAGTCTTGAGTTTTCCAACAAGATTTGAAATTTACTATAGAATCTTTGATCTTATTCTCTTATCTCATGAAAGGTCGATTGTCGACCTGGCATTTCAAGGTGGATAGAAATTTGAAAGCATATATATACGAGATAGGAAGTACAACAATTGAAGCGCTAAAAGAACTTGGCTCAACTCAAGCCAACCTTTCTGACACAGACTAATCTAAATAAATAAATAAATTTTTGTCCGTATAGTCTTTTTTCATCCACAGATCGAACAAAGAAAGACTTACGTGTTCAGTTCTTTGTGTGATAATTTGTATTATCCATTATGAACACAAACTAACATTCTTGCCTTTTGAGTTATTCTTCTTTTTTAGAGAGACTCTGATTTGTGTAAAATATCAAACTTGCAGACTTATAAAAGATTGAAGCAAAGACACTCTCAAATTTTCAGCGGTAAAAGACCCGAACAACCTTATCATTGTTTACTTGGACCATCAAAGACTTATCTCAATAAAGACTACTAGTTTGATTAACCTAGTCAATCTTCATTGTGCTTGTCACAATCATATGAACTACGTTTGACCTAATTTCTCTAGTGAAATACGTAGGTGCCTTACAGACTCGATCATATTCCTCGTAAGTTTTACATCTTTCCTTACGATGAAAATTGGACAATTTTTTTGTGCAAATCTCAAATTTTTTGACAAAAGATGATATTTGTTACAAGATTGAATACGTGAGTTTATTATAGATGAAGCGGTAGACAAAAATTTTGAGAAGATCTAAAAAGTTTCATACTAAGTAGTGTCACAAGTTGCGAGGATGTTCAAGAGTTCTTCTGTATTCTAGGCTGAGACAAAATTTTAGGAGGAATATCCTAAAAAATTATGTCACTCCCCGAGCCTACATCCTGGACGTGACAGGCACTCGAGAACCATTTCTGATCCCCAAGAAAACCCTTGGCATGACTGACTACTTAGCGGAAGACTACTCAAGAGATAAAAGGCTTAAACACAATTTATCTCAGCATAACTCCATTCGATGTCTGAAGATACTCATTTGCAATAATCATAATAGTTTACAAAACATCTTTAATATAAAAAGGGAAAATACCGAGAGAATCCTCAACTCTAACTATCTATGAAGCCTCTAATACTAGGATATATGTCGGGACAAGACCCACAAAAACTCAACAATAACAGAAAATAAATGTGAAATCCTCCAGAAAGCAAGAAGGCTCACTAAAGCTATCTGAAGCGTAAAGTGATCTCAACCAAAAACCTATTGATGATCCTGAACACATGTATCTGTATCATAAAATATTCAGGTCGAATGACATCAGTACATTTGAATGTACGAGTATGTAAAATAGCCGAGGCGAAATAACGAAATAAAGGGACTACTATAGGTATAACATTAACTTAACTGATTGTAAAGAATTAAAAGAATGAAACCATTTAACTTTACAAAATACTCTCTTTCTTTAAACATTAATATAATAAGTGATATATAAAATTACACTGTAACTCTATTAGGAGATTCTCTAACTGACAACCATCATTATGAGCTAAGTGATGATGCAACGTCTTGTCCACGCTGCCAGAACTGTCCTATATCATGACGGGATGTAGAACGCCTCAACTAAGTGGATTTACTAAGCTTTGTCTGAAGGCAAGGCACTAAGGATTCATATAAAAGTATGATCATGTACCCATGTTGGCAAGACATGATTTATGAGGGCTGTGAGTTGTATGAACTCTCCCTATATCGGTGCTCAATACTACTCCCAATAGTATATATACTTTTTCTCAAATGTATAAAAATATTACTCTTTCTCTGATTTGAGATAATTGCTCAAACTATCCTCTTAAAAGAGGTAATTGTTATTAATTGTCTCTAAAACTTATTTTTTATTTAGAAAATAAGGTTTCTCTTTGCTCAATATAAAAATACATTCTGGCTTGAGATAATTACTGAAAAAGGGCCTCTTTAAGAGGTAACTGCTCTGTACTTAATCTTTCTAAAAACTTTTTTAACTTTTCTAAAAATAGTCTACTTGTTTTCCTCATGTAAAAATGAAACATTTGGGAAATACTTAGTTCCCTTGTACTCTTTCTCAAACTGTTCTTTTCAAAACTCAGTTCAAACAATGATGGTTTGCCTAAAAAATTCTCAATAAGAATTCAATGAATTCTCAAAATAGGGTTCATGCTGAAAAATAGTCATGCACAATATACTCAATAATCATAATTCACATTGTATGACAATTAAATGATTAGGAATAGGAATTACATAATCAACAACTCAAGAATTCAGATTTCAATATCAACTCATCTCAAGAATACTGAAATACAAGGATAGAACCCTAGATTACTCTTTTACTGATTTGAAAGTAGATGTAGGGTGTCAGGACGAACTATTCCAACACTATGATAGCCTTACATACATGGAAGAACGAAGTTCTTTGGTGAAATCGAAGAGGAGAAAAGCTTGAACCCTAGTTTTTCTCCTCTTGGAACCTTGCTCTAATGTCTTGAAGTGTTAATGAATGTAAAAGAATTGTTTAACACTTTCTAAGCCCTTAATTTTGTGTGCAACGACATAGTTTAGGTTTAGAATACGAGTTAAAACAATGTAGTTTAAGTACCAAACGCATCGGGGAAAGGCCATAACAAGACCAGCTTAAAAAACTGAAAAGATGCCAAAACGGGCAGTTTCATGGGTCGTTTAATGCTTCACGGCCCGTCTGGTGGGTCGTCAAGTTACACCTGCCCGACAGGGCTTCACTAAAATGTGTATAACTTTTTACTCCGAACTTGAAATGAGGCAAACTTGGTGGCATTCGAAAGAGGACTTAACTACCTTTAATTTGATAAGTCATGGGGCACCTAATTCATTTTGTTCTGAGAGATATAATTGTTTGAAGTTGACCCAAAACTCAAAATTTGATGGGTGACTTGTACGAACCACTAAACAGACCGTACAAGTCACCACGGGCCGTTTAGTGGCTCGTCTAGGTGACTTTCACCTTGGCTGCCTTGGGAAGTCCTTCACGATGCCCAAGACAAGTTGTGGTCCCCTAAACGGGCTATCTAAGGTCTCGTGAAGGGTCCAAGGTTCATTATGGGTTCGTGGACTTGGCTAGGCTAGGCTTAGTCTTTATAAGGCTTTTAAAAATACTAGATAGGCATAGGCTATCTTTGAATACAATATAAAGACTAAGCCTAACAAAAAATAGATGGAAATCGGTAACTCCTAATTCCAGGAGCTCACCCTAGTCTATGAGACCCCAAGCTACTCCGGACAACTCTAAATCAACGACGATAACTCAAACTAGGATTTGAAGGGAGTAGAGTGTAGTATGAGTACCAAAGACGGTACTCAGTAGACATCAGTTGATTGAGATCAAAAGATAACACAAGCATAAACAACAAGTAATAAGGAAAGCGTAACACAAGTAACTAAACAGGGGATACTAAATTAGACATGTAATAAAGAATAGAAATAGGATTCAAGGGGTAAGAAGTCGAGTAAATAACGTACCTGGAACGCAAGACAACAACTTATTCGCAAGCTACTAAGTTATCACGTCAACTACCTAGGGTTAGGACCCACAACCACAGTTCTAAAGTCAAAGCCTATTACCTAGCAAGAAAACAATAACATAGAACATAATGTGGTCAAATAATAACCTAACCGGATCCCATAGGCCTAGAAGGTACAAACAACAAACATAACCCAACCTGCCCCCATAAACCGCTGGGTGTAATCAATAAACAAATATATTGGTGATAGGCGATGCATATGAATGTATGGTGAGTAGAAGGACCATCAGTGACTATCCTAAAACTCTTACCTCAAGTACCCAATAATGGGGCCGCCCAGCCAACCAGGAAACTCCTAGGGGCATCAGCCACCCAGCTAGAAAGAGTAAACCCGGGGGCATTAATAGAACCAAAGAGGGGCCGCCCAGCCAGCCAATAAACTCACAGGGGCATTATCTACCCAGCTTGCAAGAGTAAACCTAGGGGCATCAAATCATAGCCAAAACATGTAATAAAGGGCATCCGATTAGTCAAGCAAAAATTGAGCATATCCTAGATGCCTCTAATATCTATAGTAGAAAAGGAGCACGCCCCTTATGCTTCATAATCTCAAAAATCAGTAAGTGAAGTGATCTAGGTGGTACCACTCTTGTTTAAACCAATTTAGAATAAAAGTCGAGTAAAACAATATCTCATCATAAACAATAAATATGCCAATGCATGAGCCGAGATCATACCACAAAGTCTGTGAGAATGAGCAAACAATGCAATGTATGCCATCACCAACATTCAAACAAGGCACTCAAAGTCAAATAAATATACAACCATCCAAACCTCGCTACCAAAGCGGAGAGTACTAACCTAGGATCCAACTAGTCCTCGCACAAGGCCTCAGGCCCAATAATATAATCAAGGTCAATAAGAGTATAACAGAACTACTGCTAAACAACAAGCGAACTGATTAAAGAAAAGCTTCCAAATCAATAAAGGGGGAACCAACTCAAGGGACGATGCCCTACCCAAATCATACCACTCTAGTCCATGACTAAGCATAGCTCTCACGACTACGATGATCCACCAAGTTAACAAGCACCAATACATGGAAAATAACTCAATACAATCTATACGGGAGCAAATCATAACTACAGGGGCGATAAAACACAATAAGCCCAAGACTCCTACTGTAACACCTCTATAATTTGAAAGCCAAGTTGAAAAGGAAAGATCTCATTTTGGCTATTGGTTGTGTCCTACGAGACCAGTCTATAACTTGTACAAGTTTCTATGGTTCATAGGTGGCACTCGTAGGAATAACATTAAGATTTGGGAATTTCAAGTTTCTGAAGTTTTACTTACGAGTAAACATAATGAGTTGTAAGGAGTTTGACGGATCGTAGGATGGTTTTGTAGAAGGGGCTCATACATGGTAAAATTTTGGAATTGAACTAATGTTCTATGGATGGAGCCTACAGACCGTAGGAATTTAGACGGACCGTAGAATGGTCTCGTGGAAAGTAAGGTGAAATTTGATTTTCTGAAGTTGGATCTATGGTTGATCAATACGAATCGTAGAAAGTCACAACCGTAGAAACTATCCGACAATTTTTTTTAGGATATTCAGGTCTATTCCTATGCAATAAATACCTATACTACGTCATTTTACCCCTAATTCTAAGTCCTATAACTACCCTTCTACTATAAAAATTTCCCAACTCTTTCATTCACTCAAAACCCCAAATCCTCTCCAAAGTTCTCTTAAAAATTTCTCCTCTCAAGATCTAGGAAGAAAAAGACTAGGGTTTCTTCATCAAGTCTCTTTTCCCTCATTGCTTTTGGACTTTGAATAAAAGGTATGTAGGGTTTAATCAATAGGTTCCATTCACCCATTGATCCCCAAGGTTTTTCAATTCTTCAAGTTCAATTTCTTCAAATTTGATTAGTTTTTTATTAAATTCTTCATAGGTTCAATTTGTGTTGATTCAATTGTTTGGTTTTGATCTTATAATGATTATTTTGACTCAATTTACACGCTTTCCCATTGATTTTACATGAACCCATGCAAATTCCATGATTTTGACTTTGAATTCTTTAAGGCATGAATTTATGGGGAAAAAACTAGGAATCTATGAAAGATGATTTATGAAGGTTTATTCATGATTTATAAAATTATGTTTTATGAACTAGGTTTCTTATGATGAGCATCAATGAAATTGTGAAAGAGTTTTCTCACATATAAGTGATCATAAATTGGTGAATGATTTTCTCACACATGCATGATTTAAGGTTTAAGGATTTATTCTGTAATGATTTAAGCTTGAATTAGTATCTTAATTAAGTGTTTTCATGTATAATGATAAGATTATGTTTATGACTAATTCCATTGGGATTTTTACTTAGAACCAAAAGGATATTGAGATGGAGGATCTCCCATTAGTAGAGGTCAAGTCTCGAGTAGAAATCTCCTTATCCCTAACTACGTGCCCCATAGGATTGTCTTAAGTGACATAGCTAGTGGATCCACCTAATCTAGAAGTTTAAGGTCTTTGCCTTGGCAAGCAAGGACATCTGTTTTTGGCATGGGAGCAAGATACTAGATTCCACGTTCTTGCTCATGTGGTCTATGTCAGTTAGTAGTAATATCCTACAAAACTAACTAAGTTGTTCTTAAAGGTCTTATGAAGTTTTACTCATGATTTTAATATGCATTAACCATGCCCATGACTTGTGATTCTTCTTTAAATGATTTTACTATATTTAGCTTGGTCATGCATACCATGTTTTCGATTATGTCTCCTTATTGACCATGTTTTATGTTTTATGTATATCCCTTATACATAGTACATTTCATGTACTAATTCATACTAGTGCCTACATTGTTTCACTAATGTAAGGTGTGATTCTTCCTCTCCTTCTACTCATGTCTAGTTGATGATCGTTTAATTGCTTGAGGTTAAAGATGTGACGAGTCCTCATGTGTGAGGATCATGTTATATTCATTATGTTTCCTTAGGTTTTAAATTTTAGATATTGTACGTTGTGTATGGGTCATGTCTTGACCACTTCTTTTGATATATTAGAATAACTTATCAAGACTATGATTAGACTTCAGCTTTTGTGTCAAGCTCATTTATGATATGAAACTTTTTATCTTTAATTCTCGTATTTTCTATTATGTTATGTTGTATGAATGTCAAGTGGCTTGTGTAGGCCTTTCGGTCCCGAAAGGGGTCTTATATGTCGTGTCACCTCTACGGTATACTTTGAGTCGTGACAAACTTAGTGTTCAGAGCATAAGGTTTTAGAAAAAGACCTTAGGATGTCTGACAAGCTGCGTTCAATAGAGTTTTGTTCATAATTCTGAAGGGCACCACATTTATGAATAAGAGACTACAAAGCGATTAGGAAATTTCACTTCTTTCATTAATCTAAAGTCGTTCCATAAAGTTTATATCTATAAAGATCCTTCTCCTAAATCTTGTCTGATGCTTTTTTAGGATATGGCACCTCGAAGAGCTTATGTGAGAAGGAATGAGTGTGAGAATGTGGAGCCCAAGGTTCCTCAAGTTTTGGTTGACCCTTTGGCCGAACAAGTGACTCATGCAGAATTTCGAGCCGCTTTCCAAGTGTTGGTTCAAACTATGATGACCTAAGCAAATAGAGAAGTCAATCCTCTCATGAACCTAAATATGGGTACGACGGCAATAAGGATAAGGAACTTCACTAGGATGAATCCTCTGGAATTCCATAGTTCTAAGGTTGATGAGGATCCTCAGTTCATTGATGATGTGTGCAAGATAGTGGGAATTATGGAATTGTCTACAGTGGAAAAAATGGAGTTGACTGCTTATCAACTTAAGGGTGTTTATCAAGTTTGGTTCAACCAATGGAAGGAAGAGAATGTGGTTGATACGAGTCCTCTTGATTGAGATAAATTCAAAGGAACTTTTATTGATTGTTTCTTTCCTCTTAAAATGAGAGAAGCAAAGGTGCTTGAGTTCATTAATCTCCGTCAAGGAAATATGAGTGTGAAGGAGTATACTTCGAAGTTCACTCAATTGTCTAAGTATGCTCCAACTATGGTTGCCGACTCTAGAGCAAGAACGAGTAAGTTCATATCAGGTGTTTCTGACTTGGTTGTCAAAGAGAGTCGTACCGCCATGTTGATTAAGGATATGGATATCTCCTGTTTGACAATACAAGCCCAACATATTGAAGAGGTAAATATCAAGGAAAAGGCAAGAGAGTCCAAGAGGACAAGGACCGGTGATGGTGACTTTTGTCATTCTAGAGTGACATGGGCATCCCCAATTCCGACAAAAGTTTTCTGGTCAAGGTTCTTCTAATGCTCTGAATCTTAAGTTCAACAAAGATAGGGTGTCTAACCCTAAACCTCAAGGAGGTGGTGGACCTTTTATTCATGCTTGCACAAGGTGTGGTAAGAAACATGATGGCAAATGTTTGGCCGGCATGGATGGTTGCTTTAATTGTGGAAAGAGTGGTCATAATATTAGAGATTGTCCATCGCTTGCTACTAAGAGAAGGTATGGTAGGCAAGCTCATTATTGATAATTTGGAAACTTAGCCACAAATTCCGCAATGTCCTTCTTTATCACATTCCACCAATAGACCTCCCAAAAATCACGATACATCTTGGTGGCTCCCAGGTGAAAATATGTGCTTCTGTAAAAATCTTATTTCTCAACTAATCAACATTCAGAACACATTGCCAACCTTGATATTGTTGGATACCATCTCCCACTTGGGAGAAAGCCTCAATGGCTTTTTTCATAAACTGAATTCTTCAACTCAACCAATACCAGATCAGGATATTGCTTGGCTTTTACGGTCGATATAAGAGACAATTCTGAACCAATATGAACAATCACACCACCCTCATTAGAATTAACAAAGCGAACACCCAATCCGTCCAACCTATGAACATTTCGAACTAGCTCTTTCTTATTATCCTCAACATGGGAAACACTCCCCATCGATAGGGGACTAAGGGCATCCACCACCACATTCGCTAAAGTATACAAGGTCCTCCTTACAAGTTCCTACATGGAAACTTCAAAGAGATTGTGGAAATGAAAAAAGACTCCATAAACAACGCCATGGACACTTATCACATGACATATTTCCAAGAATTCTACATCATATATTTTCTTGGAAGAAACTATATGGTAAATTTAAAAGATTATAACACATTTTCTTGTTTTAATTAGTTTGTATTGTCTTAGTTTATGATGTCACATAACTATAGGGGCAAATTTTCTCTACTGGTATGGAATGCAACCTGACCTAGTAGTGACTGAACAAGAACTTCAAGAAGAAATATTGAGCAATAGAAATAACTATTATTCAAAAATGGATCTTGAAGGCTTTCCCAAGAAGTTTTTAGGAGACGGGCTTCCGACATCTAAAGGCGAAAAATGGGCAAATATGAGGAAATTAGCCAACCATGTTTTTCATGGAGAAAGCCTAAAAGTAAAATTCTTGTACAATAATTTGGTAAGGAAGTTCCTCTGCTTCCTTTAGTGCTAATTTTTTTCCGATAACGTTTGTGACTGCAGAGTATGATTTTGTGATGATACATTTGCTCAGTTAAGCCAAACATGCTCTAAATGTTACATTTTGTGTAGTAAATTTGGAAAAGTTGTGATGAAATAGTGTCAGAGAAACTCGATCAGGGCATACGTGACAGCATTACTTGGATAATAAAGAAAAGAGAAGAGGAAAAGATTAGTGAAGAGCATAACTTTGGAAGTGATTTCCTTGGAAAACTCCTAGATGAGTGCAAGAACTTTTATTTTGCTGGTCAAGAGACAACATCTTCTTTGCTCGGATGGACAATCTTCTTGCTAGCTACAAATAAGGAGTGGTAAGAAAAAGCAAGAAAATAAGTTGTTGAATCATTTGGCCAGAAAGTTCCTAATGTAGATGGCCTATCAAGACTGAAAATTGTAAGTATTAAGGATCAATCGTTTATTATCAGTTTCGGTACTTCTATTCAATTACGTAACAATTTTCAATATTCTTTGATCAATGTAGATGAACATGATTCTTGATGAATCTCTAAGATTGTACCCTCCAATACCATTCATCAAAAAGAAAGTTTAGCTAGGTGAGGTAACTTTACCACCAAAAATGCTGATACATATCACCATTAGCAGTTCAACATGATCGTAAAATATGGGGAGAAGATGTTCATGTTTTCAAACCAGATTGATTTGCTAAAGGGGTTGTTAAAGCTACAAACAACAATCCAGTAGCATTTTTGCCGATTATCTATGGACCTCGAACTTGTTTAGGTTTGAAATTTGCAATGATTGAAGCAAAAATTAGTCTTTCGATGATTCTACAACGTTACATGTTCACGATTTCACCAACTTATGTTCACTCTCCTGTTCAGCTTTATATGCTTCATCCACAACATGGAGTTAAAATCATTCTCCACAAGAGTTAAGATGTATATTACCCTTATTTAGAAATGACACTTTTAAAGGACGAACACTGCATCATGTTGTTGTACCCAAGGAAATAATATTTGTACTAGCAATTTCCCACAATCACGTCACCACGTGTATGCATCTTTTCTAGACAGGTGTTTTTGTCTTTTTACTAGCTATGTGGGATACAACTATTATCACCTCCTTTTTCATTTATTGTTACTGTACTATGTTCCTTCTACATTTTTCTTTCTCTCAAAGTATTCTATCTGCAAAATTAATGATTTCTCTGTGCTCTTCTTCGGCAGCGTTGCTTCAAGGCTCTCTATCTTTTTATTATTGTGATGGTTAGATTATTTTTTTCTCCTCGAACTGTTTTCTGTATTTTATGAATCTGCTATATTAAAGACAATTGAAAATACAGAGAGATTCGTGCCTTTAACTATATTGATAATTTAGTCTAAAAGGTACATTTTTTATTTGAAAAAGTTTATAGTGGTTGTTTGCATGTCATTTTTATGAATTCTTAATATTTGATATTTCTTGAATATATTGTATACATATGAAAGATGCGAGAATTTGATATGGCTATTCAAAATTTCTGAATCTGAGTTTGCATTTTCTTCTCGCATTTTTATGATATAATTTTCTCTTTTTGGTGTTCGAACATTGCATCACATGGTGGTACAAAGAGCAGCCTTATTGGTTTGATTTTTCAAGAGTAGAAAATATTGATTTCCGATCTAGATACAAGTTTTGGGAATTCACTTAGTATTTTTATTTTAACTTTAATTTTTTTGTGTCGTTTGGAGTTCTATTTCTCATAATGTTTAAGGTTTTTGCTTGTTTACTTATTGCCCTGCAATAGTTTTCCTTCTAAATTATTTCTTGATTTTGACATACCTTTAAATTTTGGCTCATGTTAGTTTCTAGGGTAACAATTCTTCTACTGTGTGGAACATGTTTCTCATAAACTTATAAGCAACCTTGAAAGTTTTTGGACTAATTAAGGTAGGATTTGATAGAAAGTAAATTATTACTTTCAGAACAAAAATATAGTGAAAAATCTTCTTATGCCTACACTTGGGGACCTCACCTTCCAATCTAATAGACTACTTGATTAATCAATTGCATATTTTCGAGTAGTTTTTTACTGTATCTTTGATATGTTCAGAGAAAAATTGATCCGGCGATCTAGACATGAGTGAAGAAATTAACGTATAATAATTCTTTTGCCTTTCGCAGCTTAAGAGTGATCAAGATATCCTAAAAACTTTTAGGTGAAGCATTATGTTCTGCTTGTACTGGTGAGGACATGCGACTTCTACTGAAATTATTGTTCACTACACCGTAGGCAATGTGGAGGTGACTTTTTTTGGAGATGTACATGTTTTGGGTCTTAATTGTAAAATACCCTCCTCCGTGGCATTCTGATCTATCTTGCACTCATACCACTAAAGAACCAAGGTAGTTTTATCCATCTTTTGTGCTTGTAATACATAAACGTGTCTTATAGTAATGGCTATGCATGAATTTTTAATAAAGATCAAGTGTTACAGTAGATGAAC
Organism: Solanum chiquidenum; assembly: GCA_029582725.1. NCBI lineage: Eukaryota > Viridiplantae > Streptophyta > Magnoliopsida > Solanales > Solanaceae > Solanum > Solanum chiquidenum. The sequence goes on from JAJOOS010002690.1 coordinate 54,740, forward strand.
TCACTCCCTTTCTATATTTGCCTTTCTCTCTCTCAAAAGAACTAATAATAAATCAATAGACACACTATCCTCTAGACACAATATTATTATGATCCAAAGGTATCAAAGCTAATCTAAGTCGGAGACAACACTAAATTGAGATTCCAACTACATCTGAAAGCATGCTGCTAATTCAACTGTCAAGTCATGATCCTTCTGCGCTATCACCTTATGAGTTGAATGACCACATGTGACATGAGAGCTAAAAAATTAGAAATCATTGTTTCAAAATTATGAATAGGATGTCATAATGGTATCCAAGAGAGTAACAACATATAAATGAAATAAGACTGCAAGAGAAATCTGTTGATCTGTTTTAATAACCGTGTTGGTAAGTCAATATGCCACTTTCTGTTAGATTACATGAAATTCTGATTTTAGTAGATATTTGCATCTATTTAGATTTGATGTCTCAGTTTATTATGATAGTTAAGAATTTATGAAAGACTACTATTTCAAATACTCTATATAATGTTGTTATGATTGATGAGATATTGCCGTTTTGTTTCTATGAAATTTTTTCCTTTGTGGTGTGAATTTCAATGTCTGTTTGGATATAAGAACTAAAACCTGAAATTCGGTAAAATAATTGTTGGAAAAATGTTTCTATTCTCAAACTGAAATTTTCAATCCAACTCTTAAAAGAAGAGAGGATCACTGATAATTCAAATATTTAAGAACTCTTTAATAAGTTTTTCTCTCTTATAATATAATAAATTATTATATGTACTAGACTTTCTTCTATAGTCCTATATTACCTTGCACGCAACAATGCTATTATAATCAAAAACCTTGGAAACATATGTCATATGTTTGAGAAAGTTAATAGGGCAAGAAATGTAAGAGGACAAATGAATATCAATTACTTTGTTATATTTTTTTTTGAGCATTTTATTTGTGTATTGGTAATAGTTGAATTGAGTTTGTATTGTTTGTTTTAAGCTAATTTGTATTTTCTTGCTAAAAAATTGTAGTTGTGTTAAGCAAATGACTTTACTGTATTGACGTCAACTATATTAAATAAAAATCTTACCTTACTTTAGTAACTATATAACCATTCCATTTCACGCGCTTACAAGTTACAGCTTTATAGTGTCATATATGTTGTTCATGTTTCTCACAGACAACTTTTATATCCAACACTCAGCAGATAGGAAAATTAGGCGTGGCATCGTAGCGGGGGAGATCATATGCTGCTTCATTTACATGTAAGTTAATATTCCACTTTCTGTTAAGTTGTTTGATGCAACTTCACATGAGTTTAGTTGATCTTAGTAGTTATTTATATCAATTTACATTTGATGCTTCATCTTAGTGGGGTTGTTTCGAATTATGAAATGAAAATCGTTCTTCACATTGATGTTGATTAAAATTTTACAGTAAAAATTGATCGGTAATACTTTTCAAGAATGGAACAAGGAATGCAACCACCATATGACCTCTAAAATCAAAAAATTTTGCACAACTAAGTAATATTCTACGTTATATTGAACTTGGAAAATTTATCAGTTTATCTTAAGTATTGTACGAAAGTTTTGATTCCCCTGTTTTTGGGAGAAATATTGGAGCACCATCATATATGGCACCAACATTAAGTTCACGAAAGTCTGGTATCGAAGTACCATCGAAGTATATGCAAGATTTGTTATCAAAATCGCAATGATGGAGTTCAGATTGCAGTGTTGCGGAGCCAGAGTCTCCGAAATTAAGACTGAAATTCAATAATCCAATACAAAGGGCTGCTACTTCACTTAACAATAAAACTTCTAAGTGGGCTTTGTCTCCTGAAGGCCGAATTCGCCTCCTGTGTTGATGCAGAATAGAGGAATTTTTACATCGAATATGAATCCTCCGACGAGTCCTTCGAAGGGAAAAAGTGTTGGGAATTTCTTTAGCATGGGGCTTGAATTGCTCAAAGGTAAGAAATTTTCTTCTGGTGCAGCATCTCCTCTTAGTCGTGGCATAACGGAGAGCGTTCATCATTTGAGGATAATTCATAATAAATTGTTGCAGTGGATATATATAAGCACCAGAGCTGATTCAGTCCATCACAACATTAGTAGACAAGATGAGGTCAGTCACGGAGTCAGAAATTTTACTAATACATTATCTATAAAAAGTAATTTTTGACCTTGTTTATTTGTTTTTCTCTTAGGCAAACTTAGTATATGCTTGGGATTGTCTAATGAAAATGAGACAATCTGTGGTACAAAAGAAGTTAAAGCTACAGAGGAAAAACATGGAAATGAAATTGAGTTTTGTTCTTTATTCTCAAGTAAGAACTGATTTACCCTTGATGAATATCGATCAGACAGTAACAAAAATCATCATAACAATTAAAGATATGATTTTTTCACGATTTATTGTGCAGATAAAGTTACTAGAATCATGGGGTTCTATGAAAACGCAGCATTCTTCAGCAGTGCCTAGATTGTTTACAATCCGCAGTCTGTAGGGCTCCTCTCATTGAAGGATCCACGGTAAGCCCATTGGCAAATCAGAAAAAAAATCGTTAAGGTTGTTCATAATTTAATATACATGTCTAAAAAATATATACTTTATTTAACTAACCACCCTTCACTTTATATGGCTACGTATAAGCCATAGAGTATTTCACTGACAAGATTAAGCCTGTAAGTGGAGCCACAATCGGCTATTATTGCTCTTTAACATGCATCAGATGTACCTTCATTGATCAAGGTAAGTTTATCTTCGTTGTCACTTTCTGTTTTTCAATTTTTCGGGTGAAATAGACCATATGAAAACATAGATAACTAGAGATCAAAATCATGAATTCATTTACGGGCATGTCGAACCCCTCTTTCTATGGTTGAGTTATCCCATGACTGCTAGATCAGGAAGAGCCAACCATATGTACGAGGAGACAACTAATTAATGGATGCCAGTGTTAATTTTCTTTTAATGTTATTGCAACGTCCATTCAAGCTCGATTTCTCATTTTAATCTTATCCTTTAATTGCAAAGTTGTTAGTGTATCGTTGGTATTGTATAAAAGTAGTCTTCAGTCGCTAAAAAAGTTGGTGATCTACTTTTCAAGAAGCCCTAGATCATATG
>JAJOOS010002691.1:0-41292 GCA_029582725.1 Solanum chiquidenum
CAAGGCGTATAAGACCCCGAGAGGACCCATACAAGCCACTTAGCATATGATAACATAAAGTAATAGAAATGAGTGGAAATTTGAAGTTTTTCAATACAATCAAAGTCTTTATAAAACGAAGAAGAAGTTTAAAAACATTGTCTCAAACCATCTAAATGTCATGAGTAAAATCTGGAGACACAACCCATACAATAATCTCAAACATAAAGGAAAGACATAGATGAAAATGGTGATGCCATCCTTGAACACAATGAGTACTCACCAAGTCTTTAGTCCTTGATCAACAAAGAAAGTAGCCACAACTATGAGAATCTATGCTGCCGGACCCTACATTTGATAAGAATGTAGGCAAAGTATACATTAGTACAATGACGTACTAAATATGACAGCTAGCATAAAAACATAAACACCATGTTTAGTCAATACAAAACCATATGCACATAAATCAACATCATAATAAGAAAGGAATACTTCTCAAGCAACCTTACTCATCCTTAGTAAAAAATTGGGTCATCTGCATCTAGTTAAGATTACCACATGGAAGGCATCTTTAGAAATAATCCACATTATTCATTCTTTACATCATAGTGTCATTATTCATACTTACTTTTAAAGACATGGGGATTCACCTCTTTATCTAGCTTATAAAGGCTAATGGGTATTTCCCTCTTGCCTTAGTTACTTTTAGATTGCGGGTACTCGCCTCCACAACCTCATCACATGATGCGGTTACTCGCCTCCATATCATTTATCATATAATGCGGGTACTCGCCTCCACATTACTTCATAGGGTTCATGGGTATTTGCTTCCATGTACATTCATCATAATAAGAACATGGGACTCACCTTTTGTTCAGTTCTAAGAATAGGGGAATCACCTCATATCCTTTTTATATGAAGGTCAAGGGTAATCACCTCTAGCCTCATCAATAACAAAGTCTTTTAGTCTAGATTCATTTTAGGTGAGACTTCCTTTAAAACCTAGATTCATTCATGGGAGAAATCCTTTCACATTCATTCATTCATAATTAGAAATGCATGTAGGAAGTATCCCTTCCACAACAATGACATCAATTACCAACAATTCCTATCATAGGCTTTACTCTCAAGCCCTAAATTTCATGATCATCATGTAAGCTTCATTCACAAGCAATTCTAATCATAATTCATCAATTCTATAAGGATACATCTAAACCCACAAAGTTTCCCTGCATGGCATCAACCCAATTATATCAATTCTAGGATAGAATCATAGGATAGGCATGATTACATGTAAATTCATTGTAAAAAAAAGTAATTATTCTAATTCTATCATAAACAATGACAATCCACTCAATTGGATCTATAATAATCATAACCCACAACAATTGAAGAATCCCTAACTAGAATTGGGGAATTCTTCATCAAACTGGGGGGAATTCTAGGGGACTCCATGGATGGAAGATTTCCATGGATGAAGAGCTATCATACCTTGATCACAAAGCCCTCACAAGCTTGAAAATTGGAAAATTGATCTTGACCTAGCTTCTTTTTCTTCCTTCTTCTTCCAACTTCTAGAGAGATAATATATGACAGGAGTTTCTTTTAGGATTTGAGTGAATGAGTTGAATGGGGGGTTTTGGGGGTTAAAAATGCTTATATAGGTATTTTAGACTTAGGTAAAACGACACCACTTTGATTTAATTAAAACTGGAAAAGACCCTTAAGTTCGTAAAATAATTTCCCTGACCTGACCCACGAGACCATGACCCACGGACCGTGGATGGACCCACGGACCGTGGATGGACCCACGGACCGTGGATGGACCCACGGACCGTGGATGTACCCACGGACCGTGGATGTACCCACGGCGCATCCTAGTCAGGCGTGGTTCATGATCAGAGAGTATAGGCCAACCCACGACTCCCCATATATGGACCGTGGACCTAACCATATGGTGTAGGTCTCGGTCGTGGTTCACTACCTTGGCATTTCCATGGTACCCACCAACGGGCTCACCCACGGAGCGTGGGTCAAACCACGGGGCATGGTTTGTCCTCATGGGTAGCACCTGGAAATGCTTAGAATTTGCAAGCTTTTCCTATTTCGGGTACGGCGTGCTACAATTGGCGAGGTGAAGTGCCACTCAGTGACTCGCGAAATTGTCTTGGCGATCGTCACCTTTCATTATCTTCAGCTTCTTCAGCTTTTTCACTCTTTTTTGCATGGCAATGTCCTTCCTTGCTCTTTTGCCTTCATATCTGCAAATTAGCATTTAAACATGAGTTTACAACACAAAATTGGCATCGAGGGAACTATTACTATGAATAAGAAGCCCTAAATGAGTCGAAATCTATGACAGATCATGTACTCTCTACAAAAATTCATGATCACATCTACTGATGCTTTAACGCCTAATCTCTATATAATCGACACCTCTAGATGCTCCTCATCAGTCCAATTCACAATGGGCACTACTTTAAGATCAGTTTGATATTTCATTGATTTGAAAATATTAAATGTTACTTCATCATTGTTCAGTTGGATTTTCATCTGCCCTCTCTCCATACAACATATGCACGCCAGTAATAAGGACTGGTCTCCCTAAGATGATAGGAACATCAAAGTTAACCTTGAAGTCTAAGATCATAAAAACAACCAGGAAGATTCAACTTTAACTAAAACATCTTACAAAACCCCAATTGGTTTATTCATAGTACAATCACTCAAAGTAGCCGCATTGTAGTCAGTTTGGGGGCTCCCAAGCCAAACTTTCTTAACACAGACAATGACATCAAATTTAGGCTAGCACCCATGTCTCATAGGACCTTAGCAAAATGTAAAATTCTAATAGTACATGGAATAGTGAACAGTCAAGGATCCTCTTTCTTTTGCACTGACGATCTAGTAGCAATAGAACTACAATGCTGCAACTTATCATACTCCTCAAAAATGACTGCCCTCTTTTTGGTTACTAGCTTTTTCATAAATTTAGCATAGCCTTGCATCTGTTCTAGTGCTTCAATCAAATTAGCATTTATCAGCAATTGTTTCAACATGGAGATGAACTTGCAATATATTCCTTTTTCAATTTTCTTATCACGACCCAAGGGTATACCTTAGATGTTACATGGCGTACTAGACCCAGAAAGGCCTAACACAAGCCACTTAGCATATCATAACATAAAGTAAATAGAAAGGATACAAAAAATTTAAAACTTATCTTTACAATCAAATTCTTTATAAAAGCAAGTGAAAGTTTTTAATACTTTGTTTCAAACCATCTAAAACAACTTTGAATAACTATTTAGCACGCATCCCATACAATAGTCTAAAACATAAAGGAAAAGACATATAGTAAGAGGTGATCACTGATACACTCAAATTACACCTCTTTTCAACAGCATAAGCGATCGTTATCAACTAAAGAACCAAACTTGTAGGTTGGAGTCGATTCCACGAGGAACATGGTTTAGACTTAACTTTCACCAACAATTATATTCGTTTAGTCAAATTACTTCCAGAAACAAGTAATTAAAGGGGAGGGGGGTTGTGAAACAAATTGGAAGAATTCAGGAAGTAATCAGTAAACAAAAGTCAATTTTGGTTGTTATCAAGATGAGATAAATAACTAGGGTATACGTGTTCCCCACAAGCTCGTAACACAGTAATCCTAGTAATAGCAATCATTTCCTAGTGTACTACATGAAAAGTAATAAGTTAGGTATCTCTAAATGCTTGGTTCAGCATCTAGAGAATTTCACCCAGCACCTTGGTCCGGCTACGTGTGTATAATTTACTAACCCTTATCTTTACCTCATATTAGACATCACATCGATGTTTGGCTTAGTTATTACTTCATACCAATCAACACTAGTCTATAAGATAGTATCACACTAAATCTATGTTGATAATTCTTTTCTTGCTGATTACCTCCTTGGTCCGGCAAGTAGCAACAAGGTTAGTTCTAATGTTTGCAACCGCTAAAATGACTTCTAAATGAAAGAATTATCAATGCATGCACCACACTATTCATACTTTCTTAATCGCTCATGGTTCCCACAACCCTAGTTGTGGAGTCTAGTTACCCATAATCATATGGATACAAATCATTGTTTTAGATGAAAGAATTATGAATATACGTAAGAAGAAGAATAAACCCAGAAATTCAACTTGAATTGCAACTCCAAAATCTTCAAAACGATCTTAGGAAATTAATAATTGCTAAAGTTGCAAGTTAATCTCCCAAGTCAAGAACTAGAATAAAAGTAATTAAAATCCAACCCCAAAAACGAGGTTTACATGCCCTATCTATAGAAAACAAGTCCTAAATTAAAAGGGAAACAAAATAAGGAAAGTTTGTTCAGGCACGCGTCTTCATTCCACGAGACTGACTCACGGACCGTCAATGGATCTACGGTTCGTGAGTCCCTTCCGTCAGCCAGGACTTAGAAAATATTTCAGCTTCCAAAAATCAGCTTCTTTGAAGAAAACAACGGATCTGCAGTACGGACCGTAGATCGATCTATGGTCCGTCAATTCCTCTCCGTAGCTCCATACTTAGAATCTTCAAAAATCAGGTACTGGAACCCTCACAGTATCAATCTACGGATCAATAGTACGGTCCGTATATCAATCTACGGACCGTCAATGGCCACCATGGTTCCACACTTTGTTAGATTTCCCTAATTTGACTTACATGCCTTGCCTGCTTCTCTACAATCACAATCTACGAGCGTCAATTGACCTACGGTCCGTAGATCACCTCCGTAGATGCCCTTTTCTGCATTTCTTTCATCTATCTCTTTACTTCCGCGCCTGAACATCTTTCCTGTAAAATATGATAAAAACCAATACAAAAAGGCCCTAGACACACACAACTTGTAGGTGAAATGTATTAAAAATATCGTAAACTCACGGTATATCAACACCCTCAACTTAAATTCATTGTTTGTCCTCAAGAAACGCACTAACACTCTAAACGACACTTGTATAGAAGCAAGCATTTCACGCCCAAGCAATCACATGACTCTCTACCCCAACTCTGTTCTCGGGTGCAAAGTTTGTTCTCTTAGACTTGACAAGCTAATTCATGCGGATCAAAACATGACACCAATCCACCAACCCACACACAACATACACTGTTTCACTATCACCAACGTACCAACTTTCCGATAATGTAACTAGTGCCCTTACTTCAAACGTAATCCCTTTTCTTTCACACAATGACTATGAATTTGAGTACAAGGATTCATTCAACACTCACACTCAGAAATAAGCTTGCCTTTAGTTTCACTGCTTAGACTCTCCAAACTAGATTCTAGGATCACTAGGACTTTCTTGGCCTGTAACGTAGGCTCAGGGTCAGGTGTGGTACATTTGGGTACTTCTTAGTGAGTTTCTGCCCTCCTTGACATTACACTAGGCTTTGAACCTCTTTTTATCCTATTTTTGACATCCTACCGTTTTACCTTCTTTTCCTTGATTTTCTTCAACCATGGATGTGACTTTAGACTTTGTAGCTCTTTATTTTTCACTTTAATCTTTTTTTTTCTTGCTTTTAATTCTTTTCTTTAGCTTTCTACACGTCATATCCTTTCATTTCATTTTCTTTTTCTCTTCTTCAACATCAAACTCTTTTCATACCCATTTCACTTTTAGTTTCCTCTTTCATAGCCACCCTCAACTTATGGATTTTCCATTAGTTGAGGTACACAGTACCTGATGTCAGGTCAGGGCCAAGACTGAAGTTACTTATTACATTAGCCACCCACCACTTAGGCTTGTGGCCTAAGTTGAGGTGCACATGTCCAAGGAGGGACTGGGGCCAACTTAATTGATTATGGGAAAGTGAGTTCGGGGTTTAGGAAGATGTGGTCTAATTTAGGCTCAAAGCATTTGGATCAAAGAGAGAATTTATTTCATTTGGTTGGATCCTTTTTTTAGGCAATTTGTGAACTTATCAGAACTAGGGCCTATGATCCCTTCCTAACCTCTAGAGTAAATTGACTGAGCAGGACTAACCGGGCAAGTTCTAGATTTGCACAAAAAATGTTTGAACAATAAACTATTCTCACATACTCTTGGCACATCGTTTCATTATCAGATTATCAAATTACCAGTTCTAGTTTTAGCTTAAGTCATGCCATCAAGTTGATTCATTATCATGTCATACTCAGAGCCAACACATTCAACTTATCTTAGCCTACAAATTCTAGCACACATCACAAAATTTGGACGGGTATCACTTTTAATAATCCATCATGCTTTATTTTTTTTCATGTTTTTACACATACGATCCTAACACATGCCGGTTCAACAGAAATTAAACAGTGGCTTGGGGAAAAAGAACACAGGCAAGAAAACCCCAAGAGAGGATTTATGAGTTGGGTTACTCAGACTTCGCCCAATCACGCACAATCCATTTACCCCACCCCTAAGGAAAATAGATGTGATTGACCCCAATGCATACAAAAACAGTAAAAGACAATGGATTGGGTGAAATAAACATGTGGCACATACCGTCGAAGACACATCAACAAGCGGGTGAGTCGGGTTTCGCAGAGCCCGCTAAATCAACACTCAGGTCACCCTCAGTTGTGCGCGCATCAATAAGAACAGCACAATCAGTAGTGCTATCGGTCACTCTAATTGCACCCTCAGTGGTGCTCACATCAATCTCCACGGGAGTAGAACTCGACGCCCCAGTAATCATCTCACTGGCCGGTGTTGCCTTAGCTGCTCATCTATGATGGAGGCTTTTCATGCCTTTTTCTCCTGCATGCGCTGCCTTTTGTTAGACTTTTCATCCTCCCTGACCTCAGTTTTGTGACTAGATCAGTGCCTCTTACCGCTGGCACGTGCAGTCTCGGGTTGCTCCTCCGCATCATCTCCACTGAATAGTGCACCCAGGACTGTATCATCGCCTAATGCAGAGGGTGCATCCTGTGGCTCAACAGCTAGTATGGCCAGCATGGCGTCAATATCGTCTCGGATACTAGCTAGCTCAGTCTGAAAAGAGGACATCTCAGTAGTGGGAGCTGGCCTCTCTAGAACTCTCAACTCGAAGGCATCGAGACACTTATGAACTGCTTGAACCCTATGGTCCATTTTCGCTTACATCCTCTTTTCAATTCTCTCTTTGGACTCAACAATCAAATTTCACATCCAGGGCTTAATATGGTGCAGCAAAGTGGCCATCTGAGCCTCTAACTTCTGGACGCGGACCAGTGGTACAACATTTTATCCCGAAGACGGGGTGGCTCTAGATAAGCTATGGGCCTGACTAGCAGCCTGAGAAGAGGAGGCCGGGGCATCATCAATGTGGGCTGGAGGGGCAGGTTCATCACCCTGCATGTGCTTCACAGCATCTACTAAATCAGTACCCAATGGCACATCGATTTGTGGTCCTCTGCGAGGTGCTTCCACATTTACCTCGTCCTGAATCAGGTAAACATCTAAGGTCCCCGTAGAGTGGATCAACCTATCACAGTGACAAATTGTCACTCCAGAGTCCCTGCACAATTGGAAAATAAAACATGGAAAGAGGTAAGTAGTGGAGGTCTTGAATGCCCTCTCGTGAATCTCTGCCAGGAGCATACGAGCAAAGTTAATCTCCAATCCTTCTACTAGTGCTGCAACCATGATGGCTCTATCCCATGTGAGTTGGTTGTCAACTTTTGTAGGCGATACTTTGTTACGGACCAACAACCAGAAAAACTTGGCCACAAAATTTAAAGTGGCCTTTCTGATACCCAACCGTGTTGCGGTGACCCACTCCGCACGCTCACCATCTGCAGCAATGTATTTGGCCAACCAAAGTATAACAGCCTCACTCTACTCCGCATTACACGTGAAGGCTCCACTCCTCACAACATCCTATCAGTAGTCAAATTCATTCGTGTTGAGAGTCCAAATGTGATCAGGGCTAGGGCCATAGAGGAAATGGCTGATGGTGGCATGGGATATGTCTACTGGAAAACCTCGGACCATAGTAGAAGTGATAGGGTCCTGGGCTGTGGGCTTGGACCTCTTGTCAATCGAACCTCGGAGAGTGAGCATAGGAGGCATAAAACTCCCGCACAATCTCCTCGCTATAAGTCCCAGGGTCTCGCGCCATCTAGTTGCACTTGTGAAGCTGAAAAATTCGGTGGATGTCGGGAATAGTGTATAAGCTCCCCGTGAGGACTCTGCGCTCTTCAGTAATAATCCGGGCCATCTTCTCTTTCTCATTCATCATTCTAGCATCCGGGTACATTTGCCATTGCCTCTCAACGCACCATATGTTTGGCTCCCCAGTCATCAAATCAGGTTCATAACTTCGTGGTACCTAGACTTCTCCCAAACTGTTGGCCTCATCGGACGAGGCAACTTTGTCATGTGATCCTGAGTTGGTGGCATATTGAGAACCAGAGTCGGAAGCGTGGGCGGGCTCAGAGTCGGAAGCAGAGGCGGACTATGAGTCGGAAGTAGAACCAGCCTCCAAACTGGAAGCAGAACCAGCCTCAGAACTGGAATCAGAACAAGCCAGCGACCCGATCAGTATGTTCTCCTCATCAGACTGGGAGACAGTGACTACATTGGTGAACACCTTCCGAGACGTATTCCAGGTAGCCCGTGGTGCAGTAGGGGATATCCTCATGGCCGGTGGAACATATGCTGGATCCTTTTCTGCGTCTCTGTCTTCATCGATTAACCTGAAGCTAGGAGAAACAGATTTTGACATGCCCTATTTTGTATAGGTGATTAGCTTCTTGGGTGCCATCGTACCTATGGAAATGTTATTAGTTCCAAAACTAACTACAAACACACTCGAAAAAAATTTAGAACTAAAAACAAATAGCAACAAAGACCCAAAAAAATTTCAGACAGTGGCTAGAGTGGTCATTCACGGTAGGGACCTATGGTCCGTGGAACCCTTCCGTGGATCAGAGGACCAACAAAATTTGTCGCAGATGGAAACCACAGATGTACAGTAGATTGATCTATGGACCGTAGTCCAAAGCCGTGGTTTCACACTTAGTGAAATTTCAAGTACTTCCATCCACGGACCTTATCTACAGTCCGTAGAGTGATCTACGGTCCGTGAGTCAGTCTCGTGGATGGGACCTGTGCCAGGTTTTAGACATACTTTACTTTCAATCTCACATGGTTGACCATTTTCAACAAGGTCCTAGCCTAATCACGCATTTCAAAACGTAATCATGCTAGTTTGTCATTCTCATGATTCCAATTAATCATTTTAACAGGTATTTAAGACAATCTTTGGAACCCTAAGTCAAAACTGACATTTAAGCTTATAATCACATACAATCAGGTGACACAATCACTATCTATCATTCCAAGGGTATTGTAACTTCCAATTTTTAGCATGCAATTTCATCTTACAACTACCCAAGGTCAAGACCCAATCCCTGACTTTCGATAATCTATCAATGAATCGAAATTCAAAGTGAGGAGAAAGTCTATTACCTTACAACAATGGGAATGGGGTGATTGTGTGATGACAAATGCTTTCAAGGACACAATCTACCTCTTCGTTACTAACCGAAACACCGGACCCTTCTGTGGAATATGGAATGAGTAGTATTCGGAATGGAAAGGAATCGTGGGAATTATGGGGGAATAGATGGCGTGATTTTATGGGGGAGTTATTGCGTGATTTAGGGGGAGTTGAAGTGTTTGAAACGGTTGGAGAGTGAATGGAGGGAAGTGGAAATGATTTCAAATTAGGGGAATTCTAAATAAGGGGGTCCGGGTCGGATCAGATAGAATTAGGGTTTGGATCCACGAGACCCTGTCTACAGTTCGTGGGTCAATCTATGGTCCGTAGATTGGGACCGTAGATCGCTCTTACACTTGGAAAAGTTTAGGGGCTTACCTGGGATCTACGGACACCATTCACGATTTGTGGATGGATCGACGGACTGTCGATGGGGTCCGTAGACCTCTGCACCAGACCATTTTCTATAGAATTTTCATAGCGTACCTGCAGGTGTAGCAACCATTAGGTTATTCTTTGTACATTTTCTGGACACTTTTTAGACACGGACCCTATGCTAATTCTAGCAAACACTAAACACAGAGAATCAACTAAACACATAAAACTACTAAATGGAAAACAAAAATCTATCGTTGGCTAGATTGTACATCTTGGGTTGCCTCCCAAGCAGTGCTTGATTTAACGTAGCGGCACGATGCAAGCCTCTTGATAACTCAGACTTCATCAAGATGATAGTCTCCACAACTTCTTGCACACTTTCTGCGTTTCTGACATAGATCTTGATCCTTTGCCCGCTAACCATAAACCTTGTTCCGTCACAGTTCTCAAGTTCAGCCGCTCCATGGGGGAGCACTTTTGTGATAAAAAATGGCTCGGTCCATTTGGATTTGAGTTTGCCCGGAAACAAGCGCAACCTAGAGTTAAATAGAAGCACAAGATCACCCTCAATAAATTCTCTCTTTTCAATTCTTTGATCATGATACCTCGTCATCTTCTCTTTGTACAAGGCAGAACTTTCATAAGCTTTTAGGCGAAACTCATCAAGCATATTCAAGTCATTCATTCTTTGATTAGATGTGGCGCCCCAATCCAAATTTAGCTTCTTCATCGCCCACAAAGCCTTATGCTCTAGCTTTACCGATAAATGGCAGGATTTCCCATATACAAGTTGGTAAGGAGACATATCTATGGGAGTCTTGTATGTAGTGCGATAGTCCCATAGAGCATCATCAAGCTTCCTTGACCAATCCGTTCTATTAGCATTCACAATCTTCACCAAAATCAATTTGATCTCTCTGTTTGACACTTCAACTTGCCCACTAGTCTGCGGATGGTAAGAAGTGGCTACATTGTGGTGGACACCATATTTCTCAAGTAGTGCCTTGAACAACCTATTACAAAAGTGGGAACCTCCATCGCTGATAATCGTCCTCGGTGTACCAAATCTGGAGAAGATATTCTTTTTCAAGAATGTGGTGACACTTTTACCTTCGAGCGCAACTGCTTCCACCCACTTCGATACATAATCAACCGCAACAAGAATATACTTCATCCCATGTGAACTCAAAAATGGACCCATAAAATCAATGCCCCATACATAAAACAATCTATCACCAATATAGGATTCATAGGAAGCTCTTGCCTCTTTGAAATCCCTCCTTCTCTTTGGCAACGATCACATGATTTGGCGAAATCATGAGCATCTTGGTGGATAGTAGTCTAGTAGTACCCACACTGTAAAATGTTATGTGCAGTTCGAATACCACTATGATGCCCACTAACAGGAGATGAATGACATGCTTCAAGTACACTCAACATCTCAATATCGGGCACACAACGATGAATAATCGCATCAGCACAACTACGATACAAATAAGGCTCATCCCAAAAAAATTTCTTCATATGATGCATAAACTTTTTCATTTGGTGAAAATACAAATCCGAAGGCATAATATTGCTTGCCAAATAATTACCAAAGTCTGCGAACCAAGGAACAGATCATAAGAAGCAGCCAATACCTGTTCATCTGGAAAAGCATCATTAATTTCAGCCTTATCACCAAGCTTTAGCTTAGCCTCTTCCTCTAATCTGGACAATTGATCGGTGACTTTATTTTTGGTCCCCTTTCTATCTTTTACCACAAAATCAAACTCTTGCAGCAACAATACCCATCCAATCAACCTTGGCTTTGCATCCTTCTTTGCCATCAAATATCTCAATGCAGAATGGTCAGTATGCACTATGACCTTGGTACCAAGCAAGTAGGATCGAAATTTCTTGAATGCGAAGACCACCGTAAGAAGCTCTTGTTCAGTCACAGTGTAATTCTTCTGGACCACATTTAGAGCCTTGCTAGCATAGTAAATAGGGTGGATAATTTTCGATCACCTTTGTCCCAATACCACACCAAGCGCCACGCTACTTGTATCGCACATTACCTCAAACGGTTGTCCCCAATCCGGTGAAATAATGATAGGTACAGTAACTAACTTTTCCTTTAACTATCCAAATGATCTAAGACAAGCATCATCAAAATAGAACTTACACTCCTTCTCGAGCAGTTTTCACAAAGGATGTGCAATTTTGGAGAAATCTTTGATGAATCTCCTATAAAAACATGCATGCCCAAGAAATTTCCTAACACCTTTTACAGAGATAGGTGGGGAAAGTTTTTCTATTACTTCAACTTTTTCTTTATCTACCTCAATGCCCTATTCAGAAATTTGATGACCTAGAACTATCCCTTCTTTCACCATAAAGTGGCATTTTTCCCAATTCAGCACCAGATAGCAATCTTCACACCTTTTAAGTACCTCAGCCAAATGATTAAGACATCGATCAAAAGAGTAACCTACCATAGACAAATCATCCATAAATACCTCAATAGTGTCCTGCACCATATCAGAGAATATCAACATCATACAACACTGGAAGGTCGCTGGAGCATTGCACATCCCAAAGGGCATCCGTTTGAAGAAGAAAGTATCGTAAGGTCAAGTGATGTCATCTTCTCTTGGTCCTCCGGAGCTATAGAAATCTGATTTTAGCTCGAATAACCATCAAGAAAACAATACCAACCCTTACCAGCAGGTCTATCCAACATCTGATCCATGAATGGCTTAGGGAAATGGTCCTTTTCTGTCCAAGCATTTAGCTTTCGGTAGTCCATGCAGACTCTCCATCCAGTCACAGGCCGCATCGAAACAAGCTCGTTTCTCTCATTAGGAACCACAGTAATCCTACCTCTCTTGGGCACACATTGAACAGGGCATACCCAACTACTATCTGCAATGGGATAGATAACTCCAGTATCCAACCACTGATCTCCTTTTTAACTACCTCTTGCATAGGTGGATTTAATCTTCTTTTGTGCTCAATACTAGTTTTGTGATCTAGCATGAGTTGGATTTTGTGGGAACAAATATCGTGAGGAATCCCAATAATATCCGCAATAGTCCACCCAATAGCTTGCTTGAACCTCTTTAACACAGTGACCAAGCATTTTATTTGTCTCGCATTTAGATCTGCCGCAATGATGACCGGCAAAGTGTTATCTCTGCCCAAGAATACATACCTCCAATGTGGTGGTAGAGCCTTAAGCTCTTATTTTGGTGCCTCCACAATAGATGGTCTCACTAGTGGAGACTCACGATTCTTCATAATCTAACTCATACTTATTTTGTTTTGACCGATATTCACACCTATCGAGTGCAGCTACCAACTCATCATACACTTTAATACCATCACTATCCAAATTCATCATAACTGCTGCTAGTGCCTTAACACCGAGTCGCTCTTCAATTTGCACTTTTGTTCCACTCTCAACTCTGTAAGTTATAGCAGATACCGTTTGGAGCTCACCATTCTGCTTCATGGACCTACAAATATTGAAAGTTGTTTCTTCATTGTTTAGTGTGAACTTCATCTGTTCCTTGTCCATATCAACCAATGCACGACCTGTGGCAAGGAATGGTCTCACAAGGATGATGGGGACATCAAAATCAACCTCACAGTCGAGAATCAAAAGATCCGCCGGAAAGATGAACGACTCCACTTTCACTAGCACATCATGGAGTACACCAATGAGCCTTTTCACAGTTCAATTGGCCATAAGTAACTGCATTGTAGTAGGCTTAGGATCCCCTAGACCCAACTTTCTATAAATCGACAATGGCATGAGGTTGATGCTAGCAACAAGATCACACAATGCCTTATCAAAGTGTAACAACCCTATAGTACATGGAATCGTGAAAGCACCAGGATCTTTCTTCTTCTGCACAAGAGACCTTGTAGCAATAGCGCTACAATGTTGCATTCTATCATCATCTTCAAAACTCACAGACCTTTTCTTTGTCACCATATCTTTCATAAACTTCGCATACCCAGGCATTTTCTCCAAGGCTTCTATCAAAGGAACGTTGATGGAAAGTTTCTTTAGTATAGTAATAAACTTGCGATATTTACCATCTTCAGCCTTCTTCACTAACCTTTGTGGAAAAGGTGGTGGAGGTCTAGGTATGGAGACCACTTTTTGAGATATCTCTATTTCTTTCATGACGCATTCTCAGACTCTTCTCTAACCTCTACCACATCATCTTTGTTTCTAATATCAACATCAACCACAGACGGCATAGGTGGATCAATGGTTTGCTTAACCCCTTGAGTAGTGACTGTTATACAATGACCATCATTCTTTGGATTCTGGATGGTGTTGCTAGGAAGAGTGCTAGGTTGACGTGGGTTCACTGTAGTAGACAACTGAGTCAGCTGCTGCTCCAGATGCTTTATAGACATTGCATGGGCATCAACCTTTTGATCAATACCAGACAAGTCGTTTCTCATCTCCTTCACATTCTCATCAGTTGTATCAAACCTTCTCATCATCTTCTGTATCATATCTTCAATACGCGTCATATTGCCTCCAGCTTCCCTGGTACCGGATTCCCGATTTTAAGGAGGAACGTATTGACCCTCTCAGTTGTAATTGCCATAGTTTCAACCTTGGTTTCCTTGACCTTGGTGCCAATTGTCTATGTTGGATCCTTGGGCGTTTGGTCGGAAGCCCCCCGTCTGATCATTCACCGTATAAGCATCCTCTTCATAGTAACAGTCTTCAATTGGTGGTGGAGTTCTAGTCAAGTAGTTCACATCATTTACCTTTTCCGCACTTTTGCTTACATGCTTCAATACCAACCCCAACTCGGTCCTCATCTGAGCCATCTCCTCACGAATCTCATCTGTAGAGTGGTTGTTTGTAGTATGAATGAAAAATGTGTTTCTCTTTGTATCCGAGCTCCTACTGCTCCATGCTTTATTGTTGCAAGAGATCTTCTCTAGATTTTCTACAATCTATGCGTATGTGCACTCACCATATGATCCTCCAGCTATAGTATCAAGAACGGCTTTATTGTTGTCATCCTGACCTCGATTGAAATATTTCTTCAGCAACTCATCATTAGTACGGTGATTCGGAACACCTCTTACAAACGCATTGAAGACTCTCCATGTAATGCCACAAAATTGTTGACCCTATCTTTGTGATTGAGCTTCTTGGACACTAGATAATATCTTCCTAAGAACACATCCCTCAGTTGATCCCATGTATAGATTGAGTTATAAGGAAGTTCAGTGAACGATACAGCAGCATCTCCTGTCAATGATAGAGGGAACACACACAATATGATGACATCCATATCCAAGTCTGGTCGACCTATACAGCTCTTGCAAACCACCATTAGCTTTGCTATGTGAGCATGTGGGTCCTCTGATGGCAACCCCGAGAACAACTCCCTCATTGTAAGCATCTGCATCAAGCTACTGGTCACTACAAATGTGTGCCTCGGAGGCAAAGTGGGTAGGACAAGAGGTCCATCTAAGTCAGCAATATTGACGTTACCCCTATAGTTGTCATGCAGTCGTGGGCCTGGTGGATCCCGCACCCTCAATGCATCTCCCAATTGATTTTCAACTGGAACCTGGTTGTCCCCACCAACTACCCTCGGAGGTTGCAACTCAACTGCATCACCTAGATTTCCTCTAATATGATTAACTTGAACTCCTTGATTATTCATTTTTTGCAAAGTTCAGTTCAATTCTGGATCGTAAGGAGTAAGTGGTTCACCTTGGCTCTGTGTACTTTGCATACACTAGAGTCAAAACCTGAGAGAGACAAAAAGAAAAAGAAAAGTAAAATTAGGAAATATTTGACTAAAGTTCAATAATGTAGTTAAAATAAATCTAAATGCCAATTTCCCCGGCAGCGGCGCCAAAATTTGATACGCTCAAATTACATCGCTTTTCAAAAACATAAACGATCATTATCAAGTAAAGAACCCAACTTGTAGGTTGGAGTCCATCCCACGAGCAAAATGGTTTAGACTGAACTTTAACCAACAATTATATTTGTTTAGTCAAATTACTTCCAGAAACAAGTAATTAAAAGGGGGGTTTTGTGAAACAAATTGTAAGAATTCAATAAGTAGTCAGTAATCAAAAGTCAATTTGGGTTGTTATCAAGGTGAGGGAATTAACTAGGGTATACGTGTTCCCCACAAGCTCAAAACGCAGTAATCCTAGTAATAGCAATCCTTTCCTAGTGTACTACATGCAAAGTGATAAGTTAGGTATCTCTAAATCCTTGGTCCGGCATCTAGAAAATTTCACCCCACACCTTGGTCCGGCTACATGTGTATAATTTACTAACCCTTATATTTACCTCATATTAGATATCGCATCGATGTTTGGATTAGTTATTACTTCGCACCAATCGACACTAGCCTATTAGATAGTATCACACTAAATCTATGTTGATAATTCTTTTCTTGTTGATTATCTCATTGGTCCGGCAAGTAGCAACAAGGCGAGTTCTAACATTTGCAACAGCTAAAATGTCTTCTAAATGAAAGAATTATAAATGCATGCACTACACTATTCAAGAATTGCTTATTTACTATTCATACTTTGTTAATCGCTCATGGTTCCCACAACCCTAGTTGTGGAGTTTAGTTACCCATAATCGTATGAACACAATTCATTGTTTTATATGAAAGAATTATGAACTTACGTAAGAAGAAGAATAAACCTAGAAATTCCACTTGAATTGCAACTCCAAAATCTTCAAAACGATCTTAGGAAATTCAAGTTAATCTCCCAAGTCAAGAACTAGAATAAAAGTAATAAAAATCCAACCCCAAAAACGATGTTTACATGCCCTAATTATAGAAAACAAGTCCTAAATTAAAAGGGAAACAAAATAAGGAAAGTTTGTTCAGGCACGCGTCTTCATTCCATGAGACTGACTCACGGACCGTCAATGGATCTACGGTCCATGAGTCCCTTCCGTCAGCCAAGACTTGGAAAATATTCCACCTTCTCTGAAGCAAATGACAAAACTGCAGTACGGACCGTAGATCGATCTACGGTCCGTCAATCCCTCTACGTAGCTCCATACTTAGAATCTTCAAAAATCAGGTACTGGAACCCTCAAAGTATCAATCTACAGATCAACAGTACGGTTCGTAAATCAATCTACGGACCTTCAATGGACACCATTGTTCCACACTTGATCAGATTTCCCTGATTTGCCTTCCTTGCCTTGCCTGCTGCTCTACGATCACCATATATGGAGCGTCAATGGGCCTACGGTCCGTAGATCACCTCCGTAGATGCCCTTTTCTGCATTTCTTTCATCTGTCTCTTTACTTCCATGCCTGAACTTCTTTCCTGCAAAACATGATAAAAACACATAAAAACCAATACAAAAAGACCCTAGACACACATAACTTGTAAGTGAAATGTATTAAAAATACCGTAAACTCACGGTATATCTATCACATCCTCAATTCTATGAGGACTCACCGAGTCTTCAACTTATTTATTCTACTAGAACCTATCCACAAGAATGGAACTCAATGTCGTCGGACCCTACATTTGATAAAAATGTAGGCAAGAGTATGAGTTAGTACAAAATTTACTAAATATGTTAGCTAGTATAACATCATAAGAGCATAACAAAAGGGTTAGCCAACATAAGACATAAGTCATGAGCATAAGAGATAATAACATGGTCATAAGCATAATCTCCAACATAGACATAATATTAACATTAGTCATCATAAGGCATGATCATAAACATAGGATATACCACATATTCATAAGCATAGTCCATACTTAAATCCTTTTAACATAAGATAATCCTCATAAGTAACCTTCAAATCATACTTGTGCAATTCATAGATGAGACCCCATAATCCCACCTATGCTAAGTACCACTTTAAGGCCATCATACTTCTTTATCATCTTTTGATCTCATCCTTAGCTTACTTCTCATATACAAGGGAATCTCTCTCCTTTAGTGAATCATATCATGGAAGGCAACTATAGAAACAATCCATCTAAACATACATCATATAAGAGAAAATTTGTTAGGTAACATTAAGTCATACTTGTGCAATGCATGGATAAGACCCCATAATCCTACCCATACTAAGTAGCCTTTATGTCATCATTCTCATACTTCTTGGTTGGAGACTAGTCCCCCTCTTTAAACCATGGAACACTATGAAACACTTCATTGAGCATATCTTAGTTCCTCATTAATCTGTTCCCTATGAGATACTTCTTTAAGCATGTCTAAGTTCATTATTATCTTGAACACTAGGAGATAGCCCATTCAAGTATGTCATTGTTCATTATTTCTTTTGAAAACTAGGAGATACATTTTCAAGTATGTCTTAGTTCATTTTAATATTGAACACTAGGAGGTGGTTCTTTAAGCAAGTCTTAGTTCCTTGGATACGGAGATTTCTACTAGAAACCCGGACATCACTAGGGGAAGGCTTCCATCACATGAGACCTACTTTGGGAAAACCCGGACTCTACTATCTGAGAGTTCCTTCCTTTACTTGGATGTTTAGAATCAACTAGGTGTGGTTATCCTTTCAACCTGGAGCCCAGACCCAACTATGTGGTAATCATCCATCTCATTGTCAATATCCACCTATGCCCAAGCATACACCCCTTAGCTTAGTTATAAAGCCTTACTTAACATTCATGTCTCATGGAAGGATGTCCTTGACAATCAATCTGTGTTCAACTGATTCTATCACTTTATTCATTCAAACATTCATAAGATAGATTAGGTAGGTAAACACCTTCCATCACAATTCTATCCATAATCTTTTATTCCCATATAAACTTTACTTTAAAAGCCTTAACATACATAATTTATCATATTAGCTTTACTCTTAAAGCACTAGTGATCAACATTCATGACAACAAGCCATACTCACAAAGCTTTACCTCTTACAATCATCATACATATCTGGATCACAAGACATTCTAGTCACAAGCTTCATCTTTAAGCAATTCAAGTCATAATTCATCATAAAGGCTCAATCTCACTCATTACTAGTCAAGATCCATCATATATACCTTAATCTAATTCAATTTATGTTTACATTCTTCTATTCTTGTACAATTACTATACATATCACCAATTCATCATATTTGCTCCATTGTGGAGTTTTATTTTCAATCGTTCGATCTTTTAGGATTTTTCCTTTTCATGTGGTCTTGCAGTTTTCTAATAGTTAGCCTGAATTGGGAGGTGTGATTCGTTGTTGTGCCTTATAGCCATTGTTGTTGTTTCTTTGTTGCTATGTTTATATATCTTGAGGGTGATGTTTAATTGGATATGGAATGATGGTGTTCGTGCTGGGTTCAGGCCTTAGCTCTGTTGGAAAATGGAAATTTGCTAAGTAGGTTCATCTTCTAGATGGGGTCAAATTAATTCATAGAATCTATAAGGTTGTTCTAGTTTAGGATACGTCGTTCACTTTTTTAATGCTTGGTTGTTTGCATGGTTTGTGATGTGGTTTGTTGCTTTTTGGCCATTATTAACCAATTTTCTATGTTATATGCCGCCTGCTTGCTTGGTTTCCCTTAGGATGGGGTGCTTGGCTCAAATTTGTGGTGGCAGAGTAGATTTTGGGCTAATGGTGTTCATTATTTAGATGATTTTTGGGTGGAGTAAATCGTTGGAGCAAGGCTCAGTTCTACCTTGACCTTTCTAGGAAGGTCGTCCTTTGGATTAGTGTGGTTAGCTTCAGAAGGTTGTGTTTCTGATGAATTTGTTTTCTTTGAGGGTAGGAAAAGGATTTTGGGGCTTTGCCTTGGGCTGAGTTCCTTGTCTATGCAGTTATTATTCCTCGTTGTTCATGAGAAGTATGTTGTTCTTGTAAGGTTGATGTTGTGATGGCTTGTAAGAAGGTTTCAATTCATGCTGGAGATATTCTAGATAACTAATGACAAACAAAAATCTCTTTATGGTTAGAAGATTTTAGATGTGGAGCAACAGGTGAGTATTTCAATTTGGGAGTTGGGCTGCATTGGCCATTGTCTTGTGTTTGCTCAAACCTATTGTATTTGTGTGGGGTTCGTCTTCTTAGATTAATTTGGTGCTTCCAGGCAACGTATATTCTGTTGGGTGAGAATACGAGTACAAAATGTATTTGGAGGAGTTTTGAAGTAAGTTTGAGGATTTTTTTCTAAGCCCGAGTTCCGTGTTGGATTTGTTTGATTCTAGAGGGTGCCTGAGGGTCCGGCAGAGCATGTGGACCTGTTATCCTCATCCTTTTTGTGCCTTCAAGTTGTGGCTACCCTTCTACTTTTGTGGACAAAAGTCCTTTTAGTAGTGGATGTTGTAATGATCCTTCAGGTCATTTTCTTTGTTTTCTATCCTCTAAGTGTGTAGAGCTTTGCTAGAGTGACCCCATGTTATTTACGACTTGTTGGGACTGACAGTTTGATCACTGGATTGTTCATTTGGGTTTTGTGCAAGTTCCCATGTTTTTGAGTTTTTGAAACTTAGATAGTTGATTTTGGTCAAAAGTTCAGGAATACGGCATCGGAATGCAAATCGGATGGTTTCATCAGCTACAAAAGGGCCATTTTATGCTATGTGCATGGTTTGTTTGGGACCCGAGACTTCTTCTTTGAGTTTGTGTTGTTAGGCATCTTAACTTAGCTTAAGCCAAAGATTGATTTTGATCAACATTTTTGCTAAACGTGCTCGAATAAGAAATTTGTTTGTGCAATTAACTCTGGAATGTTCAGTTTGGTCTAGAACAACTGTCACGACCTTACTTCATGAATATTGATGGCACCTAGTGAAACCCACCATTAGGTAAGCAAACATGTACCCAGAACAAGAAGTAGTGAGTACAAGGGTAGAATTAAACATAAAAGAATGCTAACAATAAGAAAAGACAAACATAGAAAGCAAACCAAACACTATATACAAAAGAATTCTCCAAAAACCTGAAAGTCACTAGTACAGAGTTGTAACAAGATAAATATGTATCCCAAAAGTGGACCACAACAAGCCATCTCAAAGGACAAAGACAAGTTAACATAAGTACAGAACGAGACAAGGTGATTTGGAATGCCAAGTGCTAACCCTCATCTCTCATATCCACAAGCCTCAAAAGACGCCACAAACAATCACCGCCACTAGCTAGTACTAGGTACATCATAATGAAAAGAGGTTGACTGTAGCATAAGTACCAAACCAACGTACTCAGTAGGCATCATAGGCCGACAAAGTAAGAAAGGTAAACACAATTTGATAAGAACAATCTAGACATAAACAGAGGCCAAAGAAAATATAAAAAGAAGGCGCACAATCATAGCTGAAGTAAATCTAAGTATAACTAAACTAAACCTAATTGCACCTCCATAAGCTTAGAAGGTACACTCGTGTGCAGGTTTAAATAAATCATCAACGGATCTGAAAATATCTACAGGAACACAAAATAGCTAAGTTTAGCAAGAGTGACAATAACTATTCAAATCAACTCCCAGCGCCGCTAGCAAGAATGACTATAGACCCTTGCCGCCCAGCCATACAATCTACTCCCAAGGGATTCGACCGCCTAGTTAACAAGAGTGCCTCGGGGGCGTGTCAACTATATAGCAGATCTCATATATCTAGGCCACCCAACCCACTCCCAAGGGCATCATTCGCCTATCTAGCAAGAAAGCCCTCGGGCGTATCGACTCGGAGTAGGATCTCAAGTTGGATTCAAGACTTTGTGGATCGACGTCAACCCTAAACAATATCATAATCTCTGGTAACGCATTGGAGCAATAGAAATAGGGAGAGGAGACAGAACAGCTAGCAAGCAAAAGCAAATTCCTAAGCTATGATTGAAAATATATAACACAAGTCTACTATTCCAATCTACAAGGACCTAGTCAATTTGAAACAACGTCGGAGATATACCATAGTCACAAATTGCATAGGTCTAACGTAACACTAGTCTATCATAGTCTAAGACCAAATCATGCTCCAAAAATAAGTAATTAAACAAATAAATCACATAGCATGTTATAACACACATACAACCCTCTACTAGCATGGTACTACCCTCAAAATTGTAGCAATTAACATTAAATTGTGGTCTTTAGCAAGAAAAGAAGGAATAACTAGGTACTCGCCCCCAATTCACACTCACCATCATGAATTCACACATTCATGCTCTATCTAAGTATAAAGGAAGTCATAGCCTACATATAGCTCGATCATACATTGTCCAAATAACAAGGATGGAGCTTTACCCTTCCGAACAACCTCTGAACGCTACCACAGTACAAAAAATAGCATCAGAATGTCAATACGCTCGTTTAGACACCAAAATCACCTAAAATAGAGACATACCAATTTTTAGAGTCGAACAGGAATTGTGGGACCTGCACTAAAATTTTTGGAATTGTCTCCGTCAATAGGTACTAACTATACCTAAAACTTTTATTCAAAAGATGAACACAATCTGAAGCCTAAACAGCCTACAACAACGCATGCAAAAACAATTAAAAAGGGAAGCAACAAAGAAAGATGGGGCAGCTGCTCAATCACAAAATTCTCCTAAAACAGAGATCTTTCAGTTGCTCCCGATCACTTCACAATGTAGCCACTCAACCAACGATCACCTAGTAATTTGAATTACTCAAACCGGTGCCCCCCAAGTTCAAGAAATTCCATTTGGAAGTATGAGGGCTAAGATGAAATTTTTGGGTATAAATACCAGAATCTGGTCGCTAAAAACCACAAACTAGTTGCGAAAAATGAGATATCGGGTTGCTAATATCCTGCACCAAATATCAACACTTCAGTTGGTTTCCTCAAATTCCAAATTCTCTGATGGGTTGCCCGGGATTCATTTCGAACCTCGTACGCACAAATGAAATATGCTACCCCATCAAATTCGGTATTTGCAGACTCAGCAAAACCATCAAAACTTCCATCTGAGGTAATTTCCATGAAAAGTGGGTCCCACACCCAAATTTTGTTAAAGCTAAAAACCACATGATGGATCAAAATGAGACTGCAAACTTAGGGAATTACAAACCTAGGGAACTGCAAAAAAGATCGTTCTAGACCAAACTCGACATTCAAGAGCTAATCACACTGAGAGAATTCTCATCCAAGAAAGTTTACCATAAACAACCCAATATTTACTTTACGCGTGTTATTTTCTTCTGGAAATATCAATCAAAATTGAGTAAGAGCGTCAGTAAGACTATTTTTGCAGTAAATTCCATGTGGGATCGACCTCTAATCTAGTTGAGTTCTATAAGTTGACGTCAACCATTTATACTTCTTAATTGAGGTGTAAGTTTGTACGTACAAAATTTTGATGTCGTTGCCGGGGAATTTTGGTTCAAAAATACTTTACTAGCAATTACTTCAATTTTAGTAGTCTTTCCTAATTTTACTTCTTGTTGCTTGTTTCTTGTCTGTGTCGCTTACATGTGAGTTCACTAGTGCATGCCAACCACCAAAAGTAAGGTAGCACCTTTGATTTCTTACGACCCGGAATTAAGAAAAATGAAAAAAAGATGGTCAATGCCTAGGAACTCGAAGCCTAGGGGCAAAGAGTGAGACAAGATTCTAAGGCCATTGCTAGAGGCTCTCAGCAAAATGCTAAAGACCAAAATAGGGTGGTAGAGGATAATAAAGGAGTAAAAGAGATATCTCCTCCTCATCACCAACCATTAGTTCCAAGATGTCGAATTCAAAAGTAGGCGCATATGATACTTCAAGATGATGATCAGGAGTAAGATGGAGTTTGGGCTACTGGAGCCATAATACTGGCAATGCTACCTCCAGAAGTGAAGTTGCCCATCACTAGCACTATGATCCAACTACTGAACCTCAAAGGCCTCTTTAGAGGTGATGCGGGTGATGATGCAAACAAACATGTGATGAATTTTGTGTTGATTTGCAAATCAGTGGATATTGCCAGAGTTAATTAGAACTTGTCCAGAGTTGAAGGAAAGATTTATGGAGAAATTCTTTCTTAAATAAAAAGACGTGTAGATGAAGGATGAGATAGGTTCACATAAGCAACTACCAGGTGAAGCGATGCATGACACTTGGTGGAGGTGCCCAAATCATTGTCTCACAAACAGGCACTTGAAGTAAGAGTTTGGGGTTTCAGTCACACATTGCAAAGTGTAAAGAGATTATACCTTGCATGAAATTAACCATGGGTAGCAGAAATTGGGTACTTAATAGAAAACCCACTTCAAATTCAACCTTAATTTAGTGTTCTCACTCAATGGAAAAATATTTCTCTCTCTAGAATATTCAAACTATTTCTCTCAATTTTTCCACACCTTCTTTCTCTTTCCTCTAGTCAATTTATAGATTTTCAACATTTTGCCCAAAAATTAACTCCGAACCTCATTTGGCGATGTAAGCAGAGTACGCCAACCACATTCGGCGAATCGACCATCGTTCTTTGGTTCACCTTTTTCTTGCTTCAGGCTTCAAGTATTTGAGCCTTATTCATCGATCCCATTTTAGTTTTCTTTTGTCAACTGGGAGAATCACCAATTTCCACCTCATGTCACCCTTTCAACCATCATTTTATTTGTCAGCACTGTCAAATTCGACGACATCCACTCACTTTGCCTTTTGTCTTTTAGTGGATCACCATTCTTACCTTACTTCGCCAATTGACCTTGAGAGTTGACTCAATGCACTGTCGACTTAGGCGGTCTCAGGTTTATTTGGTGACTCTCCCTTCTTGTTAGGCGATCAACAATGTGTAGTTTTCACTTCATTTTGTATTTTTGGCCATTCTTTTAAACATAAATCATTGCCTTGTCCATTTACCTTCATTGATGCAAACCATACATCAACATAATAAGACAAAATTAGGCATTGAGGACACTTATTATTGAACTGCATAAACCTCAAATGAGTGCAAACTCATCAGTTTGCTCGAAAAATAAAATGTGGTTAAATTTTAGTTGTCAAATCTGCTTGAAAGAGATATTTTGGTAAGGTATTGGGTTTATTTGTGATTAACATACATGAGATCAAAAGGACTTTGTAAGATATAATGCTTTGAGATAAAAAAATATTAGTATCATTGAAGATTTCCAACATATCCATGATTGATTAGCATTATTGAGAAATCACTTAAACTCCTATTTTACATCAATACTAATTCTCACACCCTTAGATCATGTCTTGCTTGATTGAATCCCTGATTTTATTTAAATTGTGATAATCGATAACAAAACTATTTTAGTAACTTTGGTGGAATCATACACCCATTTGTCTAATTACTATAATGAATTGGTTTGTATTCTTAATTTCCTATTTGAATTATTTGCATTATATCACTCCTTATGAGATTTAACTGACAGCACTTAAACAACTCTCTAAAACAAATTCAAAGAGTATGTGTCGTCAATATAAAATACTCAACTAAGAGTCCGGGTCGAATCTCACATAGAGTGATATAGTGCAAAGAACTGTATCAAGAAGGTTAAAAATGATAAATTCATTTGTAGCAATAAGAAAAATGGGTGGATGATTTCACCAAAATTACAAAATATGGTTTTGATATCAAAAGTCACAATTAAACTATGATTTCAGAAATTCAAATAAGTAACAAGAAATCTAAGGGTGTGGGGATTTGATATTGATGTCACATAGGGGTAGTTGTGTTGCTCTATAGTGCTGACCACTCATGGATAGGCTGGGTCATCTTCAATGACACTAATCTTCTTTCAAACTTATAGCATAAATTCATTGAATCTCCTTCCGGTGTCATATATGTGCATAACTAAACAACCCAATACCTTACATTATTCTCTCTTTCAATGCAGAAATAGGGCAAATATATCTAACCCATAATCTATTTTCCAAGAAAATTGTAGACATCAAACCTAAATTTCATGTATGGAACTAATTACCCACTCTAATCAATCTCTTTTGAAGATCAATCGTAGATTGTAAGTAGGATTAAGTTTGAAACCTTAACCTATAAATTAACCCTATGTTAATTATCCCAATTACATAGATGAACAACAATAAAATAGAGCATAACACAATACCCACTACATTAAATCAACACCCTACCCCATAAGTGTATCCCTATACTTCGGGGACTTAGCCATCCATCAAGAAGAGTATATAGAAATTATACTTTTCATGAAAGCAACCATGGCTGACATGAAATTATGCAATTATAAGCAACACCCAAAGTAATGATGTTCTTCATAAGGTAAAATGTTTTTTACTCTAAAAACTCTAGAGAAAAGTGTTAATACCAGTCCCTAGGAATGATTTCAAGATTTGGGATCGGGGTCAGATTCTTCTTTCTCTCTCTATTTTGGGATATTTATAGTTCCCAGAAACTTGGCCCAAAATTCACTGGATGACCATTTCGACAATGATAGACGGGCCCGCCAATCACATTTGGTAGATCATCGCCTGCTCATTACCTTGCCTTTATCTTTCTTTAGGATTCAGTTGTTTGAACCTCAGTCGGCAAGCTGGTTAGAGTTTATCTTTCACATTCGACAGATCACTGAGTACCACCTTTGTTCACTTTTTATGCCTTCAATTTTTCTCCAAGTCCTATCACCTTTGGTTATGATCAGCAATTTTTCACTTTGTATTCGGTGAGTCAGCGTTCCTTTTTGAGTTTTATGACATGTCTCAATTAATTAAAGTGTTTAGCACTGTCAATATTGGTGAGGTCTTGTAATTTGAGTGTTCTTCCCTTCTTGTTAGGTGATCAACAATGTGAAGTTTACACTTCATTTCATGTTTTTGGTTGTTCTTGCAAACATTCATAATTCCTTGTCCCTTAGCCTTCATAGCTACAAATTATAAAAATATCATTAGAATAGGACATGCTTAGGCATTAAGGACACTAATAATTAAACTAAATAGGCATTAAATAAGTGTAAATCTACTAGTCATCAGCACTCCCATCTTAACTTTTTGCTTGTCCTCAAGTTCACGAAGGGTGTCTACAACAGTTCTCAATGAGATCTAACATGATCTAACATGCAAGTGCCATTACATCACTACTCATCAATAATATTTGACACTTCAATTATTATCAATAAGCTTCAAATGATGACTAGCCGGTGTCAAACCAAGCTCAATCTCACTATAGATTCTTTTCTAATGCAAACCATGTTTCAACAAATGTACTCAAGTGTCCTCACATCAAGAACGATTACATGCTCTCACAAGAAAATGAATGAAGAAGTTAAGAATCAATACAAGTCTCACTCATCCAAAAGAGAAATACATTAAATCTTCATCTCATAGGGTTTCCCATATCTTCAAATCATCACACAACCTAGTTCATGCAAGATGTCAAGGGTATTTTAGGCTTGTAATGGGGTTGAGGGTTATGGTATGGTTAGTTTGGCTCAATGACTTCACCTTTTTAAAGTATTGTTGCAATTATCTTTACCTATTCTCAAGTTCTTTTCATTCCATTTCATTTGACAGCTCAAACTTTGACTAGTCAGTCATTTTATTACAAACCCCTTTTTATTTCTCCAAACTTTTTTTTTCATTTCAATTTTCAAAAGGTTGTTAATCACATTCTCTATTTTTCTATATAACATGCAAGTGAAATTACAAGACTACTCTTCAATTATATTTGACACTCAATTATTATCAATAAGCTTCAAATGATGACTAGCTGGTGTCAAACAAAGCTTAAGCTCACTATAGCTTCTTTTTTAATGCATACCATGTTTCAACAAATGTATTCAAGTGCCCTCACATCAAGAACGATTACATGCTCTCAAAAGCTAATCAATAAAGAAGCTTAAAATCAATACAAATCTCACTCTTCCAAAAGAGAAATACATTCAATCTTCATCTCATAAGTTTGCCCATATCTTAAAATCATCACACAACCTAGTTCAGGCAAGATCTCAAGGGTCTTTTAGGCTTCTAATGGGGCTGAGGATCAAGGTATGGTCAATTTGGCTCAGTGACTTCACATTTTCAAAGTATTGTTGCAATTATCTTTACCTCTTCTCAAGTTCTTTTCATTCCGTTTCATTTGACAGCTCAAACTTTGACTTGTCAATCATTTCATTGGAAACCCCTTTTTATTTCACAAAACTTTTTTTTTCATTTCAATTTTTAAAAGGTTGTTAATCACAATCTTTATTTTTATATAGAACATGCAAGTGCCATTACAAGACTACTCTTCAATAATATTTGACACTCAATTATTATCATTAATCTGCAAATGATGACTAGCCGATGTAAATCCAAGATCAAGCTCACTATAGATTCTTTTCTAATGCAAACTATGTTTCAAAAAATGTATTCAAGTACCCTCACATCAAGAACGATTGCATGCTCTCACAAGAAAATCAATGAAGAAGTTAAGAATCAATACAACTCTCACTTCTTCCAAAAGAGAAATACATTCAATCTTCATCTCAAAGGTTTGCCCATATCTTCAAATCATCATACAACCTAGTTCATGCAGGATCTCAAGGGTCTTTTAAGCTTCTAATGGTGTTGAGGGTTAAGGTATGGTCAATTTGGCTCAGTGACTTCACCTTTACAAAGTATTGTTGCAATTATCTTTAGCTCTTCTCAAGTTCTTTTCATTTTGTTTCATTTGACAACTCAAACTTTGACTTGTCAATAATTTAATTGGAAACCCCTTTTTATTTCACCAAACCTTTTTTCATTTCAATTTTCAAAGGTTTTTAATCATAATCTTTATTTTTATATATAAGCAGGGGTTTCTTCTTTTTGATTTTAATGTTTCAAGGATACTTAGTCTAGTTCTAAGTATCAACGATCGTTAGTCAATATAATAACCCAACTAAATGAGTTGGGGTCAGATCCCAAAGGGAGTGGTACGTGTTTAAGATTCAAGAGTAAAGTGTGAATATGTTCAAATCAGCCATAGGAATAGACATTTAAAAATAAAAACATCATTCAATCAGGGGGTGACACTAATTTCAAATAAAGGGGTTTTTGGTTTTAATTATCAACTACAACAGCATCAAAACAATACAAAATTACAATAATGAGACAGGTTCTTGGGATGTTATTTAATTATAGACTAATGTAGAAAAATGGGTAATTGCAACTATTATTAAATAGCTATATATTAGTGATTAAGCTAGACTATAGAGGAGATAAAATTTCTCTGGAACAATTTACTCCAAATCAAATCAATTTCTCTCAAACATCAACAAGCATGCAAAATAAGAATATCCTACGCCTTAGTCCTTCCGAGCTGAATGTGTGGAAAAGGGTTTAGGATTCACTGTTTCGAGCTGAACCCATCACGACCCAATACCCACAGACCATCAATTAATAATCTTGGTTTTAAAACCTCTCTCTCGAGCAAGCCAAAAATACGAAGGTAGAACTACATGTGCAACAACAATTCTTTAAATTAAACCACAATTAATGATTAAAATCACTTCTAAACATCATTTAAACTAAGAATTAGCAATACCCATAAGCTAAATCAGCCCAAAATCACATAATCACATCCCAAGAATTGAGGTTTTAGCAAGACATCATAAAAAGATAAAAATTGTTACCAAATTGAGTTTCCATCAACTGGGTAAGATTAATTTAGTCCTTACCATGGTCCAAATTGAAGAATCTCAAAGACCCACTTCCAATTTCTCAAAAATGGAAAACTTGAATTCTTCAGAGCAAAGGAAAACTTCTCTCAGTACTCTGAGTTCAAATTGAAAATATACTCTAATGATTATTCAGAACAAAATTTGATACTAAACTTCATGTTTGAAAATGTATTTATAGCTGCCAAAAATATGTTGTGAATGACCCTTCAGCATAGTAAGTCAGTCTCGCTGATCTGCACTTTGGTCAATTCCATCGGCTTTTTTCCTTGGACTTCAGGATCCTTCAGGTCTATAACTTTAGGCGATCTAAAACTGCATCGTGAAATCACTCGGTGATACGACAACTGCTCCATTCTCTAGCCAACTTGATTTTCTCCTTCAGGGCTTGGCTCACTAGAACTTTAGGCGGTCACATGGCCGCTCTGCGACTTGTCAAATGGACTTGGCGATCACCAGGCTATATTTTCTTCCTTCTTTGTTTATTCCTCAATCCAGATACATGGAAATCAAGGATTTTATATAAGTTATTGGCATAAAATAGGCATTTAATGACACTAAATTTATCCAAATAAATCCCTAAATGAGTACAAATCTTTGACTTATCAACACCCCCAACTTAAACTTTTGCTTTTCCTCAAGTAAGACTGAAGTTCAACAGTTCAAAAGGGATGTCTCAAACAGTGCTACACAAGACTCAATCTTGAATGCACACGACAAGACATAACTTACTCATGCAAGGATCAATTCTGCACTAAAAGATTCAAGTTATGACTCACCGTTACCAAAGATTCTCCAGTTCACAATACCTTCTTCAAATGCAAGATCAATCTCAAAAAAGGTACTCAAATGCCCTCACACGAAGAATGATTCCATATTCACACACAATGGGTCAACACTTTATAATTTCCGAATCACATACAACTCTCACACTCACAAAGATGAACACATGCATGACTCCACCCACATGTTTGCCCTTATTTTCCTACCAACACTTGTTTTAGCTCACTCAAGATCAAAAAGGTCTTTTTAAGGCTTGTAACAGGGCTGAGTGTAAAGGTATGTTCATTTAGGCTCAGTGGCTGCTATCCTCATGAATTGTTATATGAACAACACTTTCTTCCCTTTTCTTAAACAATTTCATTCATGCTTAAAATTCACCCCAATATTCACTTTCCATGGAATACCGGACACCCAATCTCTTTTGCAACTTTTACAACTTTATCGTTCTTTTTCATTTTCCTTCTTCTTTTATTTTTCTCTCCTTTTTTTGTATATGGGGGTTCCATCTTTTTCAATACCATGGTAAAGGGGAATTTCTTCTCACATCTTGATTTACCTTCTCTTTTCACCACACCTCAACTTAGGCTTTTGGCCTAAGTTGGCTATTCAAGTAAACCACACTTCATGAGGATTATGGGTGAAGGGATAAAGAAAGGTCATAATTTCATCAAGTTTCTTCCAATGAAAGGCTAAGGCTCAAAAGTTGTTCAAGAAAAGTACACACACTCACTAGGTAGGCCATAAAAGAGGTATAATGTCAAATTTTTTCGCTCTTTAAAATTATTGCCTAAGATCATTTCAAGAGCTTGCATCACTTAGTCAATCGGACCAACGGAGCAAATTCTAGGTATCATAACAAATGGTTCTCGGTAAGCTCATCACACAAGGCATTGGCACCAATATCAAAAAAACTCTACACTTTCGCTAGTGTTCAATGTTCATCACAAGAGACTCAATTCTATAACAGGCAAATAACAATGAGATGCAAAAAGTCCACTTATTGTCTG
This sequence comes from Solanum chiquidenum, assembly GCA_029582725.1. NCBI lineage: Eukaryota > Viridiplantae > Streptophyta > Magnoliopsida > Solanales > Solanaceae > Solanum > Solanum chiquidenum. Next base: position 31,228 of record JAJOOS010002691.1, read on the forward strand.
TGCAACTTCACTTGGCCTCATCGTAGCCGCACATTCATTTTTGTTCGATTGAGAGCACTGTTAAAGTCATCGGAATTGATCACAACTAACACTAAAATTTGCACAAGAACAACCACAATTAAATACACAAGAGGTGGAAAAAAAACTTAGAAGGGACCAAAAATAATTTACATTCAAAATAAGGAGCCATAAGCCTAAACATCCACAAAAATAGTGTTAAAACACAATTTACAGCACAAAACCCAATATATAAATCAAAAACAATAATCACAAGAGGTAGATATGGAAATACCTCACCCCACCACAAACAAAAAGCAATTTGTCCTCAAATGCAATAAAAACATCCAAAAATCAATAAAAGTGTGACAGAGAAGAAGGTAAAGAGGGGTCCTATCTAAACAATCGCTCCGTCTGTCGGGGCATTAGTGCCCGGTGCGACATCAACACTGCTAACTCTATTCGGGTCAGCCAAGGGTGTGTCTATCAAATAGGTCTGCAAAGTTGCATCTATCATGGCCTCCTCAATCTCCGTAAGTCCCTCGTAAGAAACCTCTTGAGCACTCCCAAGAAGCTCCTCATCCATCTCAGCCTCAGACTCGACAACAACTACCTTCTCAGCTCCAACATCATCTCCGGTGGTAGCCAGAGGAATATCTCGCTCAACTAGCATATCCGGAATCTCCACTTTCCCAAAGATCATTGATATGTCGGTGGACTTCAGCTGGTCCACATATCTCCTAAGCTTAGAAATAGCAGCTTTAAAGGTTGTCACCTCCTCAGTGGCCCATTGTCCATGCTCGCACACCGCTATCCTTGCCTCAAGGGCATCAATGGTAGAACTCAAGGGTCACAGCATCAGCAAAGGCCCTTTCTATCATGCCAGGAATGGTGGCCTTAAGCCTGGAGGCACGCCTATCAACAGAATGTGCTAGCTGCCCAATGTGTAGCAACGTAGCCTGGGTAAGCGGGGGTCGGCCAATAGCAATAAGAACAGTACTAGATCTAGGAGGCAATGGAGCACTAGAGGTACTAGATTTCATAGAATGTGCAGTGTTAGGTATACCTGAAGGCCCATGGGCAGGAGTAGGCAAAGGTGACTCTGCAGGTAATGCATTTGTATCCACAATTGGGAAAGTATCCACCGGAGCTGCCTTCTTCTTCTCCGCCTCATCCTTCAAGTTCTCCGCCTCAATCCGCCGGATTTTGGTACAGGATATGGGAGTCACTTCCTCATCCTCCTTCTCACCTCTAGGCACCCGAGCTTGCTTGCATAGCTCGGTGATCAACACCAAAAAGAGGAGGGAAATTTGGCGTTGCTTGGTTCTCATGACCATCTCATGTACCATTATCATCTCCAGGTTCAGCCATGTCCCATCAATGATGCAACCCAGAAATGCTGCTTTGGCATGGTAGAGAATCGACTAGTTCTGGGGTGGCATAATGGTACTGCTGATGAATCCAAACCAGAACCTTGTTGTTATATTTAGGTCCTTCTTCTCAATGGGTGCTTCAATCTCGAGCAACTTGAGAGTACCGTTTGATATCAGAGGAGCCAACCACTTCTTCATGTTTTCTAACATCTTTGTCATGATAATATGTTGGCTGTCATCCCCAATTCGAGTTGAAACCCCAAAGACTGCATTGATAACATCACTATCACATTTCATCTTTCTAACCCTGACGACCACATAGTCAACCAGCTTGAATCTGGATGCCGGCTTCTTCCCTTGTGGAACCAGGGCTTCCTAAGCAGTGTAGAACTTCCAGACCCATTTTGGAACATAAGAGCATCAGGGTCGGGTGAACAACTGGAACTTGTGAGATCTTAAACAGCTCATGATCTCTGGAATCCTGTCTATGAACCCATCAGTCGACAGTCTCTTCTCCTCTATAATGGTTCTCATCCCCTCAGTCTTAAGTTTGTTCATAGACCGTGGTAGTTCTAGGACCATAGCCTTTACGGGAGCAGAAGCAGTAGTCGTAGCCTAGGGAGTCCTGACCCTAAACGGATCATTCATACTCTTGGATCGTAACTCCGCCCTCTCGGCTACTAGTAGCTCATCATCCTCAGGCTCAGAAGTGGTGGCCTGAGGATCCTAGTGCTCACCCTCACTCTCAGAAGTGGTGAGGTGAGTGGCATAAATGTCAGAGCGGGCCTCTGCAGATGCAAGGGAAGGAACATTACTTTTTCCCTTCCCTTTACCACCTATGGTGGGCAATTTAGTAACCTTTTCCCTAGATACAGAAGCACCCTCATTGATTGTGATTCTTTTGGCCCTCTTGTGGGGCGACATATCTCTACCGACCACTTTTGGTCTAGCCATATCTGCAACAACATCAAGAAGACTTAGCATCATTTCTAGAAAAGTTGCAGAAAATAGTTGCAGACAGACTCGCCGAACCAATCAGCGAGTCGCCGAATCACTTTGGCAAGCCAGATTGGCTTCAAAAATTTCCAGAAAGATGTCATGTCGCGGATGGGAAGGGCCTTTCGATGAATCACCGATAGCAATTGGTGAGCAAGGAGTAGCCGAAAGTTATAGTGCATTTTAAGGGTTAGGGGCGCAGAAAGAGTGATCAAGAAGGATTTTCAGCGAGTCCCTGAGTGCACTCGGCGAACTCGAGATTCTCACCAAAAGTTACAAACCCAAACTCAATTTTAGCATGAAATTAAAGGAGATCAAGGGGGATTCGTCGAAACGCCGAGTGGTTCGGCGAGCTCAACCTAGCTCGCCAAACTACCCTACGTGCCTACTTTCAACCCCTACTTCCAAATTCAACCCTGTAGCCCCCAAAAACCAAATCAAAGCATACAATAGTTCAATTAAACCTAGACCCATAAGATCCATGCCCCGAGGATACTCAGACTTCTTTCGATTTGGCCAAATTTTGCAATTTGACGACTTTAGCCCTTAAGAATGGCGTCAACCGCTCCATCATTAGGCAAAGCACGTCATTTGGCACAAATGTGGGTTACTTAAACTTAACCCAACTAGACCCAACAAAAAATTAGCACAACCCAACAATTTAGATCAATTTTAAGCATGAAATTTTGAGAAATCAACATTATTGGCATTTTAGGCAAGATATTCAAATTTAAAATAGGCATATAAGCACACAATTATGATTCAGATAGGCCCAACACACATCAGTAAGATAAGAACAATTGCAAATGAGTAAAATCGCTAAATATGAGTTTGGGGTTCGGAAAACCAATATTTAATGCTGAATAAATAAGTTGAAAAGCTAAGCGGCAAAGAAATACAATTTCGAACACACTATTGAAGACCAAAAAGCGATAATAAAGCAAAAATACAGGAAAATATGGTGTGGGTGTGAGTTTGAAAAGTTGAAAAGTAAGGGAATGTGAGTAAGATTTTGAACTTTTGAACTTTTGGCCTTTAAAAACGTTCAATTCTCGCCCATTCGGCGATATTACTTTTTACATCAACCCACTCGGCTACACTCCGACTGGTTACTTACAACGCCGAGTTTTACAGGACCTCCAGTTAATGTGGGGATCCAAAAGGCGGATTATGTCACGATACCGACACGTTCGATGACATGCCGATTTGCTCCTGGGCTCGCCGAATTGTACAGACTCCAACCTTAGAAATTTTTTAGTCCAACGGCGGTCCAAGCCAGGCTCGCCGACCTCTTCGACGAGCCGCGGACTGGATGTTTGGCTCACCAATCACCACTTTTTAAACACATTCCACACTTTAACCTGCACAATCAACACACTATTATTTCAAAACTAAAAGAAAGCAAATAAAACTTGAGTTGCCTCACAAGCAGCGCCTTAGTTAACATCATTGACGCAACTCCTCACTCAAACTTCATTCTTGGGGTTGGCCACAGTATCATTAGGCAACCCCCCTTGTTGTCTCGGGTTTAAATGAAACGAGATATGACCCATCTGGGTCTCCAACTGTTTGATAGACACATAATGGGAGGTAATCGTCTGGGTATGGGTCGATACATCTTCCTTTATCTCTTTAAAAAAAATTGCAGACCCCTCAACCTTGTTGAGAATACGAGACAACATATCCTCAGACCGACCACCCTCAAAATCCTTTTGCTTTTGACTCGTGGGGAGAAATGTACTTGTCCTTCTCCCCATCCCTTTCCTTCCAAGTGGGGTTACGATCCCTCCACTCTCTATCACGATATCTCCAACCTTCATCCATGTTCCAACCTTGGTTACCACCCTGCCTCGGGTAGTTTACACGATAACCACCTCCTTGGTTTGCTATGAAATTCACCTCATCGTTGTACAACGCTTCAAACTTGGCCTCATAGGAATTAACACACCCGACAACCATATCATTGACACTTCAAGAACCAGCTCCCATGAAATATTTGGACAAAATGTCAAGTTGTGTCATGATATTTTCCATGTTCTGATCCCTCTGTTTGTCTTTCTCAAGCTGCTCCTTGGTCAATTTACGTGAGAGGGGAGACCTTATCTTCACGGGTGTACCAAGCCCGATTAATTATTGTCATACCATCCAAAAGTTGGGCTGCTATAACGTAAGGTTGTTGCATAAAACCTCCCAGAGAAATGGTTAGTTATACCCTTGTTCAACGAATCAACGCTTCGGTAAAAATATTGCAGCAAAACGTTGTCCGGTAAATCATGAGTTGGGCATTGCAACACCAACTTCTTTAATCGTAGCCAAGTCTCATAAATTGGCTCACCCTCCAAACGCTTGAAGCCTTGGATGTTGTCCCAAAGAGTCTTCATCTTCAAAGGAGGAAAAAATCGCACTTGAAATGCGGTGACAAGATCTTCCCACGAAGTGTAATTTAGCGAGCCACTTGCATGCTTCTCCCATTAAAGAAAATGGGAACAACCTCAATTGGACCGACTCTTGGGATACGTTCTTGAAGGAGAACGCCCACAAACATCAACAAAGTTTATAATATTCTCATGGGGATTCTCATGAGCCAGCCCATTAAACAACCATTTCAATTGCAATTGCTTCAACATAGTACTTCTAATATGGAACACATCGTTCCCTTCAGCCGGAGGCAAGCAAATGGCACCAATTCCACCCATTAGATGAGGGTCATTAACATTAGGCGCATTGACATCATTGAGGTTGCCGATTTCATCTTGGTGGCCCACTTGGCTAGCTTTGCTTCCGTTCACACTCATTTCCTCTATTCAAAACACCAACAAACAAACCAAAACTTAGAGTAAGTAGATTCAACTATGACTAAAAAGAACAAAGTTCAACTTAACCAAAGAATCTTAACAAACGCCACTCCCCAGTAGCAGCGTCATTTTGATTCAACGTTTCAAAGACACTTAATCCCGTTTGAAGCATCAACGATTGTTAGTCAGTATAATAACCCAACTAAATAAGTTGGGGTCGAATCCCACTAGGAGTGGTACATGTTTAAGATTCAAGAGTAAAGTGTGAATATGTTCAAATCAGCCATAGGAACAGACATTTACGAATAAAAACATAATTCAAATCAGGTGGTAACACTAATAACAAATAAAAGGGGTTTTGGTTTTAATTATCAACTACAACAGCAACAAATCAATACAAAAATAACAATAATGAGGTGGGTTCTTGGGATGTAATTCGATTATAGGCTAATGTAGATGAATGGGTAATTACATCTATTAGAAAATAGCTAGATATTAGTGATTAAGCTAGACTATAGAGGAGATAAACTTTCTCTCGAACAATTTACCTTGAATCAAGTCAATTTCTCTCGCACATCGACAATAATGCAAAATAAGAACACCTACGCCTTAGTCCATTCACTCACTCGAGTTGAATGTGTGGAAAAGGGTGTACGATTAACTCTCTTGAGTTGAACCCATGACAACCCAATACCCACAGACCATCAATCAATAATCTTGGTTTTAAAACCTCTCTCTCGAACAATTAGCAATACCCATAAGCTAAATCAAACCATAATCACATAATCACACCCCAAGAATTGAGGTTTTGGATAAACATCATAAAAAGATAAAAAAACTTTACCAAATTGAGTTTCCATCAACTAGGTAAGAGTCCAAATTGAATAATCTCAAACACCCACTTACAATTTCTCAAAAATGGAAAACTTCAATTCTTTAAAGCTAAGGAAAACTTCTCTCATTACTTAGAGTTCAAACTAAAAATTTACTCTAATGATTGTTCAGAATAAAATTTGATACTGAACTTAACGTTTGTAAGTGTATTTGTAATCGCCAAAATTATGCTGCAAATGACCCTTCGGCGCAGTAAGTCGGGCTCGCCGATCCGCCCTTTGGTCAATTCCATCGCTTTTTTGCCTTAGCCTTCGGCATCCTCCAGGTCTGTACTTTGGGCGATCTAACTTTGAACCGCATAATCACTTGACGATCCACCGAGTGCTCATTTCTCTCGCCAACTGGATTTTCTCCTTCAAGGTCTGGCACACTGGAACTTTAGGAGGTCACATGGCTGCTCAGTGAATCGCCAAATGGACTTGGCGATCACCAGGCTCTATTTTCTACCTACTTTCAGCTTGCTTCATTCCTTTTTGAAAATTAGTGTCCTTGCTTTGTTCCTCAATCCAGATACCTGGAAATCAAGGATTTTATATCAGTTATTGGCATAAAATAAACATTTGAGGATAGTAAATCTATCCAAATAAATCCCTAAATGAGTCCAAATCTTGGAATCATCAAAGACACATCAAAATTGAGTCTCCTTTCATTTTTCTTTTACTCTTACTTGGCTTTCCTTCATCCTTTATTTTCCACACACAAACATAGGTTTTAGACTAAGTTGGGTATTCAAACTAACCAATTTAGGGACAACTTGGCTTAAGAGGTTTCACTTATGGTTCAAATGGATTAGGCTCAAATGGTGCGAAAATGGTTGCACACCTTCAGAAGGTAGTCACAAAAAGTATATGACATTTGGGTTCCTTTCAAAATTTCTACCCAAGATCATTCCTTACATTAACCAAAGCTAGAAAATTAGATTAACAAGGCAAATTCTAGGACTCCACAAGCATGCAACTAAGTAAAACCTTAACACACACAGCATTTCCAACACAGTTACTTAGCACATCCCTATAAGATCAAAAACTTACGTGTGATGGACATTACAAGGCTCACATCAAAATGAAACTAGTCAACAAAACATTCAAAAAGATCATTCAATAGTGCAACCACGTCGATATCTTCTTGTAACACAAACACTAACACATTTCTCATCATGAGTACTATTGAAGACATCAATATTGAACACAATCGATCCTCGAATTATTATCGATGAAAAATCAAGCATTTCAGTGATTTCCAAAAATTATGGAGTAATTGAAATTGGAGAGAGGCAAAAGAGTTAAAACAATCAAACCACTATGATAAAACCAAATATAACAAAATATTGCAATCATCCCAAAAATAAAACTAAAAGTAACAAAATATAATCATAAGGGGAATATTGTCACTAGTTCCCTCAACCCACAAAAATAGAAATAGAAGTGTTGTCAATGTGAAATAAAATAAAGAGTAAGATCAAAGAGGTAAAATTCCCCCCAACAGCCTATGCCTATGGAGTTCTCGCATAGGTATTTCAGGAGGAGTGGCATCATGCTAGCATTAGTGCCCGGCAAAATGATCATTTGAGGTAGCAAAGTAGGTTCAATCGAGGCATCAGTGCTCTGCACATCAATAGGAGGAATGGCGGAGTACGAAGATACTTCACTAGTACGAACTTTGGAGGTCTCCTTAAGAGATCTCTCCAAAGTAGCATGGACCATCATCTCATCCAGATCCTACAGCTCAGTCAGTGTCAATGCCATTCGTTGCTCATCCTCGTCTCTCTTCAGTTCCTCCTTATCTCTCTCATCGACCAAATCATCATCTTCCCTATCCAGATCTCTCTTAGCATAAAGATCAACAACTACATCATTGCCACATATCACATCATATCCACTTAGCTGTTCAGCCACACTCTAAGAAAGCTCACCATTAGGCATAGACGTAGGTGCAGACTTGGACACATCAGGTAAGGGAACCTCACCCCATAGCATAGATATGTCCATAGACCTCAGCTGGTCTGCATCAACCCTCAAATCAACTATCTCAACCCTCATTGGAGATAGAACATCTAAACTACTCTCAACCATCTCTTGGGCCTATAACCTAGCAGTGAGGTTGTTCAACCTCACACCATGTGACTCTATAGGAGCCTCACACTGGTCAACCAAACTCTAAGTGGGGACAAAGCAACCTCAATTGTGCAATCAATCATCAAGGGCACATATTTATCAACCCTCGTAGTCCTCACATCCAAAGACCGGGAAAGATTTCTTATTTGATAAATCATGGACTGGGTCAAGGTGGAAGAGAGATAGGAACTAGGGCAGGTGCAGCAGCAGCAGAAGTAGAACTATATGGTACTGAAGAAGGTTGGGGTATACATGACTGCTCCATAGAAAGAGTAGTTGGAGTGGCTTCAGTCGTAAGAGTGGAAGGATCAACCACGGGCGTAGTGTCTTGTGGTGGAATCTTCTTCTGAGCCGCATCATCTTGTAAGTAATCAACCTCAATTTTCTGGATGTAATTGGAGGATACTGGGGTGATCCAAGCATCAGACTTCCCCCAAAAAGGAACTCTTGCATCTTCACACAACTTTGTGATCAAAACAAAAAATGGGAGGGATGTTTGCTCTTGTCAAGCCGTCATCAATATCTCATTAGCAATAAGCCCACAAACACTAATCTTTGTCCTGTCCATGATGATGCCAACTTGTGCTTCTTTTCTAAACTGTAGTAGGGACTCATTCTAAGATGGCATGATATTTCTACTAATGAACCCAAACAAGTATCTGGAGGCCACTTTCCTATCTTTCTTTTCAATCTTTGCTCCCTCATTGGTGCGGAGATGCCAGATATGATAGGAGTCAACCAACTCTTCAATTCCTCTAAACGTTTGCTTATTCTAAGTTAAAAATACGTATTGCTCGTACCCGTTGTGCCCAATATCTCATTTATCTTTTTTTCATGGCACTGCACCATCTTGCCACGAACATTGACCTCTTTCAAGGGCATCTAGATTGTGCCCTTTCTATTCTTTGGTAAAGCCTCTGTATAGGTTGCATACAATTCCCGTACCCATGTTGGGACATAAGGAGGTTGGGATCTTGTGACCCTCTCGAACCCATGAAGTTTAATGTTGTTCCAGATAGTCGGGTACTCAGTCATCACCCCATCAGTGGAGAGTCTTCTCTTCTCTCATTTTGAAGGCTCTTGGAGTGATGATTAGGAGAACACAAGAAGTGGGTGCTTGATCTTGAGAAGGTTTCACCAACTTTAAGCGGATATCACTTCTTTTTCTAACAACTATTTTTCTAGGTTGCTCACCCTCACACATAGAGGAGCGTGGAGTGTTTTTTTGTGGAGAAGGCTCATTTATGACTATCCTTTTTTTCCTTTTTGGAGGACAAGGAAAGGATTTCCTATCAGATTCTTTATCAAAGGAGATAACTTGCTTGCCTTTCGTTCAAGCCATTTCCTACAAGGCACAATTATACAAATATAGATTCAGTGAAGTTTAGTTAAAATCAAACCCAAAGGAAATACATTTTAAAAATTTGTACTGAGGCTAGCCTACAGGAAAGGTGGTCCGCTTAACTGGTTAGGCGAGCTAAGGTGAGCTCACAGAAGTTGACAATGCACAACTTCAAATAACTCAGGAAAGATGGGCTGAGTCATCTGAAACTCGGTGATTCACTGAGTTTGTTTCACTGGGCTATGAAAAGTCTGTCAAAAATGACAGTGCAAAATTAAATAAAGAAGCATAACGGGCAATATCCACTACAAATTGGCAATATGCCGAGTGGGTTTCGGCGGACAAAGACAAGCCCGCAGAATAGGACAAGACCCAGGTAACATATTCAAAAAAAAGTTGAGCTAGGACTTACTCGGTGATTCACCTAATTGCTTTTGCGAGTTAAGACAAGCCCAACAAACAAGCATGTCCATCCCCATACCTATTTTCACGAAATTAATCACAATACGCAACAATACCCAATTCCTAATTAACTCCAAAATCTACCTACATGT
>JAJOOS010002692.1:0-37746 GCA_029582725.1 Solanum chiquidenum
TTTTTTTCCTTTTAAAAAAATGGAGTAAAAGAGCAAATCCCCAAATATAGATGTGTTTGTAAGCGGAAAAATAACATATAGAAATTTGAAAGAAAAACATACCTCCGATTTGCTGAGCGGAAAGAGAGGATTTTTAACAAAAAGATTGTGATGAAAGAGAGTGTGTGCTAAAATGCAAGAGATTAATGAAAGCTCCTGCTTTGCTAGTGCTAGAGAGAAAGGGGAAGATTTGGATCTTAAGATGAAATTACTATTTTACCCTTATATAGTAATGATATTTTCTAAAATACCAGTGGTCGTCCTGGTCGTCTTCACATTTCTATATAATAGAAAATCGAGTATATTGATCAAAATTTTATATCTCCAATTAAGTTAAACTTTTTGTACTTAAAAGAGATGTTCTCTAATGCTTTTTGCTTAATCATATTTTACTCATTTTAAAATTGTTTTAAGTTAAAGTATTTTTCTCAAATAAACTTTAGAAAATGTTGGTCAAAACTTTTTTCAATTAATTAAAAATAATAATACATACTTAGTCATTTTCTCAAAAAGGTTAGTCAATTAATTAAAAATGGTTTTCATGCTTAAATTTACTAACTGAGTTTAAATCATTATTTTTAAAAAATGAGTCAAGTAAATCCTGATTAATCTAGTTTTGTTAAAATTCTATTCACGTGCAATTTAATTCAAAGGTTCCATTTTGGGATCCCTTTTCTCTAAAAAATAAAATGAAAGAAAATGTGTAATTTATTTAATTATTTTCTCAAAGTTAATCAAATAGTAAGTTATTATTTTATGTTAAATTATTATTTTCCTAAATATAGTCAAATATATTTTAGTCAAGTCGCAGGTCAACCGCATGTTAGCGGGCATTTCGAATGCTTAAACCCTTCTCGGAGTGTAAATTGAACCCCGAACCCTCTTTGGTATTTTCAAATGATTTTTTCTGTTTAAATCTTTGGAAATTATAAGTTTTCTTAATTTCTTTAAAAAATTAAGTGGCGACTCTTTTCTAAGTATTTTTCTCCAATTGTTTTATACTTAGAACATTTCAAAAAGTGATTTTTCTAAAGATAGTAAAATTACGGCGCAACAATGCATACAATATCACCTTAAGACAATATCAATTATCATTCGACCTCAACCTCACAATTAGGAATTAACCCATCTCCTAGCTCTAGTTTGTTGACTAAGACTTCCTCATACGTTATACATCTGATGTAACCCTAGGATACGAATTCAACCATTCTTTTTTCGGTGCACGAAAGCCTACGCATGAATTCTACCGTCAAGATCAATATATCACGCAGTGAATAATAGATTTATAACTACTCAATTAATAAAACCTAGCCTACCTGGGCGCCAAGCATTCGCAGAGGGATTGCAGATAAATTTCTGGTTTTCGGACGACGGACGAAGGATTTTGATCGAAAATCCGCAAGCTATCGCCATCCTCGTGCTAGAAATCTCTTTATCCTTCTTTTCCAAGCTTAGAGCAGCTTTTGGAGGGATTCTGGGGTGTTCCTCGCCTCTTTTAGGTGTTTTTGGGAAAAGGAGAAAATCAGACTTCGCGTTATTTACATTTTGTCTCGCCTATCCCGCTCTAGAGGCTACTTATCCCGTTGTGGCGCTGCCGCCCTAGCAGGATCTAGCCCGCCTTGGCGGGACAGTGGCCCCAATGCTTTCCCGATGTTTCACTTTTCCTAATTAACGACGGTTTGGGTCGTTACAAGCATCCACTCATTCATTAAGACGAGAATATTTAAAGCTTAGAATAATATAATATGAAGTTCTAAAATTGAGGTAACTAAAATATATGAGTCTACCTATAGCAATAAATCAAACTCGATCAATAAATATTTTGAGAATAGTGCAAAAGAAACCATTAGCATTGCGTCAATCAACATGCGACACTTAACAATTAACAAGAGTTAGGGTCAGTTATTTTGAAACCAAGTTCCTTTCTAAAGTTGCATTTTTATTTTTACTTTTGAGGATGTTATTTTTATTTTATTTATTAAATCGATTAGATCGAGTATAGCATCTACACAGCAAAGAAATGCAAAATTTGATGAGCTTAATTATTTTTTATTTGTTACAGGGTCAATTTTTTTCTTTTGGGGAACTTTCACATATAACCACTTAAAAATAGCCTAATTACTCTCCATAGCTATAGTTTGATAATTACAATTTGTAGCTACATGTTATATGGAGGACAGAGGCGAGCGAGACTGGGAGAGAGAGGAGAGGGGCGAGAGAGAGGGGGCAAAGAGTGGTAGAAAGGTGAATTGTATATGTATATAGGATAGATAATTGTATATTATACATATGCATATGTATAATTGACAAGCGAGATTGGGAGAGGAAGGAAAGAGGCGAGCGAGATTAGGAGAGGGAGGAGAGAGGCGAGCGAGAGAGGGCAGAGAGTGGGGAGAGAAGTGAATTGTATATGTATATAGGTTAGATAATTGTATATTATATACATATGCATTTGTATATATGGCAAGCGAGATTGGGAGAGGGAGGAGAGAGGCGAACGAGATTGGGAGAGGGAGGAGAGAGGCAAGCGAGAGAGGGCAGAGAGTGGGAGAGAGGTGAATTGTATATGTATATAGGTTAGATAATTGTATATTATACATACGTATTTGTATATTCTGGCGAATTATATATATACAAACGTGGCTAATTATACAAACTCGAAGTCAGCCCGCGTAATTAATGTATAATGTTAGTCGTGAGTGGTAATTATAGCAAACTATAGCTATGATGAATAATTAAGTAGTATAAGTTTGCTTAACCGCGTAATTTTCCCTTTTCTTTTATTAGCAAAATATGAGTGAATGGCATAGTTGTATAAGCTAAGTTGGGCCATTGACAGGAGGCCCAACATTACTTAAACAGGCATTATGGAACTTGAGTCCAATATTGGCTGGCCCACGCCCAACATTGTTTCATAATGTATTATATTGTATTGTATTGTATCGTATCATTTTAGTGAATAAAGTGTTATGATTGATTGTATTATTTTTCGTCATTATATAATGTCGCATATTCATAATTTGAATGATAAACGTACAAGAAAAATAAGATGTGGATATAGATGCTATGAAATGTAGGATAAAAGATGAAATATGATTATTAAATAATAAATAAAGACAAAATGAGAAGAAAATATTTAAGTAATGAGTAGAAATATTAAATTTAGAACTCAGTTATTAACACTTGAAATAATCGTTATAAAATTGTGTTTTGGAAAGGAAGTAAAAATAAACAATGTTGTTAATATTTGCATTAGTTGCTCTACGTGTAGTTCCCTTTGTCTTTATGTGTTATATAAAAACGTAGATTTTCAATTAATGGTGTAACTAGCCTCTTGATATTGTTGTCACTTTCAACTGCTAAGATGTGTACATGAAATGAAATGAAAACAGTACAATTAATTACTTGATCATTTTTTTCTTTTTCTGTGTTTTAAATGGCAGTATGGAATCAATTGTTGAACGATACAATAAAACGAAAGGCGAATATCAGCAATTGCACAACCCAGTATCACAACTGAAGGTATGTAACACTTAATTCATCGATATCAATATTTCTAGTTCTACACCATTTCAGCAGATTAATTAGTCGCAGAGGCGGATCTAGAACAGTTCAATAAGTTCAACTCAACAGTATCTAAAGCTCATTTTTACAAAATGAAATGTTTTCCATGAGAAAGTCTAAATTCTGGTGTTTTGTTACAACACAATATTATCCGGCTTTTTTGCAATCAATCAATATGCCAAAATAATTTCATTATTGGCTTATCTAACGTGTAAACTGGTTTTCCACCTTTTACAGGTAAAATTCAAGGGAAAATTAGCAAACTAGTCACAATCCTTAACATAATTATTAAAAATATTTATATTTTAAAATAATTATTAAAAATATCAATATGTCAAACAAATATGAAATACATAAATCAGATACATAACAAACTAAAATATTGACATTTTAAATAAATATTGAAAGTGTGGCTAAGGGATCTATTAAATGTCAAATTATTGACATTTTGAAAAATTTCCCAAAATTCAATGCCCAAAATAAAGGTAAATGATTGATAGGTTTGAACTACTCAGCAACATATATAACAGAAAAGGCCAACAAATTAACGGCTATATGATTGTTGTGTTACATTGTTCATGTCATGACATTTGTAGTAACAAAGCGAGATCATATTATGATGTGAACGTCTACTCTATATATCTTAAGGATATATTATCTAATTATATATCACCATCGAGACAAACTATACTCTAATTTATGATGGAAATTTTGTTGACGAAGGATTATATATGTGACACAAAATCAAAGACACAAACTTGAGATGTGTATAATCGATCTTATTTTATTTCTATATATAACAATTTTGGCATGTATTCGCCTCAACTGCTCATTTTACGGCCAGTTCAAAAACTCGAGTTTCATTTTCATATATATTACGGAAAAAGATTTTTAAAAAATGTATACGAAATTCACCAAATTAATTTTGCCCATGTTAATAGTTTGACACTACCAGACTGTAATGCTATCAATAACTATGAATCTTATTCTTTTGAAATATAAGAAAATCGTTATATTAAGAGATGTGCTTGGAATGAAAATTAGTAGATTTTTAATAATCATACTCTTCTCTTTACTTTGTGAGATATGACTTAAAAATCAATTAGGAAAAACTTTGAGTAAAAGTGACTACTGAATAATGTGGCCAAAACAACCATTGCTTTGATCTGATTTTGTTGGTTATAATTACTCCAACTAATTTTTATGATTTGACGGGCGAGCCATGTCTTGAAGAATGAAAATTATTTGATGTCTAAATTTATAAATAATGAAAAAACTATTCTTTGACATTTTGGTATATATACAAAGAGGCAAGAGCTATTATTATATCTAAAACAATACACCGTTCATTGTTATGTAGTTTGCTACTTGACATTGGATGTAATGATAAAAATTTAATATTTTTTATTAATATGTATATATATTGCGCTAAAATCCTTCTTCTTCTTTTTTTTATAGTGATAGTCAAATTATTACAGACATGTTTTCACTTTAATGTATCACAAATTAAATTGCATTCTAGAATGTTTGTTTGCAGTGACAGTAGGCTAGTTTCTGGAATGCTCTTCAAATCTACTCTCTAAACGTTTCACTTAACTAACATTTTATACTTTTACTAATTGAAACACTAAAAATAGTCCTGAAAAAAATATTAAATATTTTATAAAATATTTCAATAATAATAGTAGATGATTTTCTTTTATAAAATATTTTAAAATAAATTTTGTTTGTCACTATTATTATTTCCGGCGGAGGGATAACAATAGTTAAAATGAAATTCTTTTTTAATTATTATTATTATCTGAAGTTAAAATAAATTATATTCCGTACTTCACAGTTCACACTAAAGAGACGACAAACGCTAATGAGGAGCTCCTGATTTATGAACCTAACCTCACAATATACAAATTCTTAACTCATAAATTTAAAATATATCAAGATAATTTGAAGGATTTAATTAGTCACTATTATCTTTTTTTTTTTTTTTTTTTTTTCAAAGCAAAAGGTTACAGAGGAGGACCAAACCTCACCTCATACAAGAGTAGCTAGAATGGTAATCCATTCTTACAATTTTAGCTTCCAAAAATAAAGCAAAAGAGGAAGATTGATCCTAGTACAGTTAGGCTTCCAAAAAAGTCTAGGATAGAATTCTAGATCTATAATTGACGCAATGCCTCCCATTCGAAACGGTAAAAGATATGATATATTTTAGCCTAACTTAACCCCAAAATTAACTTAGAAGGATGACTCAAATCCATATAAGAAAATCACCGTCCATTCCACTCTAACAAAAACCCTTAAAGAGAAAGAAGATTCAGCCAAAGCTTGCATTATATTTTTGAAATTCGGCTACGTCTTCAATAGTGTTAATGAGAGCCCTGCCTGGCGCGAGCCATAAGAGTAGAAATCCGGGAGTAGTAAAGATAAGATGACTCTGATCTTTACTTCTATGGAGCCGGATGTGAGCTTATCGCCTACTGATCTTACTCAAAAAGAGTCAATGGATACTATACACATACTAATTAATTTTATGCTCACTTGAGTTTTAAAAAAAAAAAACTGCATTTACTTGTGTACATTAATTCTGTAAACTTGGTGATGACGTGGAGGAGGAGGATAATCATCAGTGTTACATCCTTCATCGAAATTCTGCGAGTAGCTAACTGCATCATAATGAAACGTCAAAGTCTTCTTTCCGTACACATTCTTCCCTTCATTCACCAATTTCTTCAGCAACTTTCTCCACGATCTCCGGCAGCTGCCGCTATCTCGCCGGCGGCACTCATTTATGCGTGAGTATTCATCGTGCACCGGAATACACGACGGAGACATACAGCTGTAAAATTGAGACGCCGGCCGACGGTAAATTGAATCAGTTGTCCCCATGGCCATGGATATGCTAACAAATTAAAGAGACTTGGATGAAAGTTTGTTGGTTTTGCTTATGGAGACTCTCTCTCACTATAAATTATATATAATGTGTTTGTGGAGTGAGGGATAGAATATGTAGGACATGTTGTTAGCAATTGGCAGCAAATTTATCCGCGCGCACCACTTTTACGTGGGCCTAACCAATTACCCCCATCTTTCATAGTTGGCGTTATAACCGTGCTATATAATAATTTGGTATTATTCAATATTTATGTCCTTCAATCTTATACGTGAATTAAATTTGTATAGAATCGAACAAATACATATATGTGTCATATTTGATATTCTACATGATATTCTCTATGAATTATTGGGATCACGTGGGACATGTATTTATACGTGTTCAACTTTATATAAATTTAAGTCGTTTCTATTTGTACATACAAAAAATGAGAGGACAAAAATGTCAATTGAGCCCAAATTAAATGACATATTATTGAAGTGTGTAATTATTTCATCTAAAAATTTAAGTTTTTAGGGAGAGCACACTTTTATTATTAATGATGAATTGTATTCACACATCCCCTCATGTGTAGACTTGACTTTTTTTCATGGGTCAGGCACATGAAAATTGATTTTTATATAAGTGACAATGAGATTTGATCTCAAGACCTTTGTCTGCTATCTTGAAATATGTGATCATAAAATTTTGAAAGAAAACCCAATTTTTAAAATTTAATTGTATCTCAACACATATTTATGATTTCATAGTTTCATTATCCAAAAAGGAAAAAGAGAATTTTAAACCGATAAGTAAAATTAAAATTTGATTATATTTCAGAGTTGTGTCTGTTATCTCCCGTATTCAGGTTAGTCAAAAATACAGAAACAGAAAATAGATGAAATAGACAGAATATTTTTTATCCGCGTCCACAGAAATCACTGTGTTTCCTTAAGAAATTTAATCCCCTCACTGTACCCGAGGTTACAGATTAATTTCTCCCAAGATAAAACGGATTAACCTGTTAGAGAAGTAGCGGTACCTTGAACTTCAATAACTTCAACGAACCCAAGAACAGTAACAAGAGCACACACAAACTCAGTTGATCGACAATTTTGTTTATGTAAGAAAATGTATGCATAGAGAAAAAAAAATCAGTGTTTAAAAAACGAAAAAGACCTCTTATTTATAGCCATTTGCAGCAAGGAACGCGTCTGTTCAGATGAATCTGTTCAGACCCATTTTTTTCAGAACATTGTGTCTTTTGGGAAAGTAACGACTTTTCGAAAGGAACAAATCCTTTCAAACGATTTTACCGTTACGCGCGAATTTCAAATAATTCATTGCGAAATTAATTCTGTTATTTAACTAACATTCTGAATTAATTTATAAGAGAAAAGAAATGAATTAACAAGATTGATTAAATAAATTTTGTCCAAAAAATATTATCAAATCCGAAGCCGAAGCGAGCGACGACGACGGCGCGAGGGGTACCTTCTTCTTAACTCTTTAAGAACTAAATGAAGTGTTCCCTAATATAAGGACAACAATTTTCTTTCTTCTACCAATATGCATGGTAAAAATGACTTTTCATTTGCATTTTGCAATGACTTTTCATTTTTCCTCCAAAATTGATTCCCCCACTTTAATTGGTTCTTCCATTTTTCATTTTCTCTTTTTATTTCTCATTCACACCTTGCTAAACCCAACAGTGTCAACTCAGAACCATGGGCGGAGCCACCTTGTCCCCAGAGTGTCCAATTGGACACCCTTCGTTAAAAAATTATACGATATATACACGTAGAGTTTTGACTTATATTGGTATAAATTATATTTTGGACACTCTAAAATAACAAAGTAACCCGTAGTGGAGATGGTTAAAGCAGTTGCAATCCCACTCGTTGACCCAGTTCGATTCCCTGCATGATCGTTTTCATTTTTCTGTAATTATTTTGCCTTCTTGAAGTTTGTAAGTAAATAAACATGCATATGTTTTACTCCTGTCCCAATTTATATGACATACTTTCCTTTTTAGTCAGTCTCAAAAAGAATGACACATTTCTATTTTAAGTAACAATTTGCCTATAAAATGTCTTTTTTACCCTTAATGAAATGATTTACAACCACACAAATTTCTATCATTCATTTTGGACCACAAATTTTAAAAGTCTTTCCATTTTTCTTAAAGTTTGTGCCAAATCAAAGTACATCATATAAAATGGGACGGAGGGAGTACATAAATATTTAGTAGTTTGGTGGTAAATAGTGTCATGTTTGTCTTGAGTGACACAAGTTTGAATCTCATCTCCAACAAGGATTTTTTTCCAATTAAAATTGATTTTTTTTCCTTAAATTTTATTGTGGAATAAGATTTCCTTATATTTTAATACATTTTCCTTTTGGAATAAGGTTTTAATTGAAAAAAATCCTTAAATTTTAATACCTTTGTGGAATAAAATTTTCTTAAATTTTAATACATTTTTCTTTTAGAATAAGGTTTTCTTTCTATATAAATAGGAGACCCATTTACCCAAATTATATCACAATATTATTAAAAATAAAATCTCTATAAATCATCGTTTTACTTTAAAAAAATTACTATTCAAAGTTTGGACCCTCTTCATAAAATTTCTGGCTACGCCACTGCTCATAACTTATGGTATATCTGAATGGATGCGTAACTAACTGCACAAATCACAATAATGCTGGCCTTTTGGTATCTTATGGTTATAATAGATGTAGCACATGTAAATAATTGACACCATCTATAGATTAAAATAGAGATTAATTGATATGAATTAATTAGAAACTTTTAATTAGTCACGTACAATTGCTGTTATGGTTCGTGAAGGGTTGATTAGTGAGATTTATGAGTATCATTAAACATTCATGAGTGCGATTTCACCAACTAGAGCATCATATATGCTGTATAGACCAATCACCAATAAACATAAATAATGTGTGGCAAATTTTGGTGTTGCGTTTGTTAATATTATTATTATTAATTAATATAAATAAATAAACCTATTACAGATACTCAGTGGTCCTGGACTCTAATAATTAATCATCCCAACCTAGAGTTGTTTGCGTTTTTCTTTTAATAGAAAAATTAAGGACTTCGATGAAATAAAAATTAATTAATTGTTTCTATATTTTCTGGAAGGAAGTTACATTATTGTCTAGGAAAATGAAGCTTATTTGGAAAATTTTAGCGTTTGGCCATAATTGTGTTTACATTTTTTTTGGAGTTCAAAATTTTGTAAAATATCAACAAACTATTTTCACTTCAATTTACTTACAAAAGTTCCAAAATAACTCCAATTTTCAATATTATTTTGACAATTTTTTTATATCACCATAGTCGATATCTGATTTGACACAAAAGTTCACTTTAAAAGGTAAAATCTTTCTTACAATGTATAGTCTATATCATTTTCAAAACTCGAACTTGATCTTAATTTGTTGGTTTGCTATTAGTTGGATATGTTCTAGTTTTATGTTAATTATGTTACCAGAAAAATCATTTCTAGTTGAGATATATGTAGAGTCCTTAGTTTTACCAGTCGATTTTAAGCGACAAGTTTATAGTATTTCTTTATTTTGTTATGTAAAGACCATACCATGATATTTCCATCTCATTTTTTTTTATCGTATGAGTTAATGGTCAAAATTACATTTAAATTATTGTTTTTCACTAATTTCATATTCTAATTGTCAGTTATTTCTTTTTTTCTACTTGAACTATCATCATATATATGTTAAAACCTACTTCAACTATCAGTTTATTCTGTTTTCCTGCATAAACGATGGTGATAGTTCATGCAGAAAAATGAAAACAACTGATAGTTGAAGTGTGTATTAATATATAAATTGTCGTGACATATAGTTTATGTAAGAAAATAGAACACTTGATAGTTAACGTATGAAACTTGCTGAACGTGTATTTAATTATTACTTTATCTCTTTATTGTACTAATTCTATTCAATAATATTCAATACGTAAGATGAATTAATGATGCCAACATGCCAGACCATTATGGGTTTTAAAAAATTTCTACTTCAGCTGACCTACTTATACGTACTGTTTGAACTTTTGATGGACAAGCTTTTTCCATTGTCCTAAATCTCTTGGCTAAAAAGTGCACAAAATTTAATGGACAAGCTGGCCATAGCAATCTTTATGTACCCTATTAAGTAAAAAAACTAGTACTATGTACTATGATTTAAAGTTAAATTGTTAATGCCTAATTAGGTGCAATTTCTAATTGGTTGTTGGATCATTAGGTGCCATAATTTCTTTTTGGAAAGAACATCATCATACGATAAATTCTCGCTATGTGCCTAATTTTATAAAAAATTGAACTACTTTAGGTCTATTATACAAAAATATATTATATCCTGATCACACGATAATAATAACTACTTTATCGTTTTACAACAACATGAACTTGCTCTATGTGATATATAATTTACAAGTTACAACTATGATGTCTCTCTATGTATATATAAAGGTAAAGCTTATTGGGTGTTGGTGTTTCATTTTTTTGTTTTGATTGATGTTCTAAATTAGTAATTAAGTCATGTGAACTTTGTTAGAACAAAACCAAGGCATTTTGCCAGCCCATACCCACCGATAACTTTGGTAGGGACTTTGGCATTCTTGTCGTTACTTGTCACTTTTCCATTGCCAGAGATGTTTGTCACCTATACCACCAAATTTTGAAGGCCCCAAATTTTATTTAATAATAATTAATTATATATTATATAATTTATATAAATAAATTTTTTATTGTATTTTTTATTATTATTATTATTTGTTTGAGAGTATTTTATATCAATAAGTTCATAAATTCTCATAATCTTTTCACTCATTATTTGATATATTTGTTTTAACTTCCAATTTTATATTTTATCCTTTTTATATAGGAACTAAGTTATATATATCGATAACATAGTATTTTTTTCAATCTTTTCTTAAACTGTGTGAACACAAAAGTATTCATGCACAAATTTCCTTTTCGTTTTACTTTAATATATTTTATGAAAATTTTATAATTTATTTTAGATATTCAACAATGAATGCTACTTAATGGAATGAATTATATCTTTAAAAAGAGATATCATTTAAATTGATGAGATATTTGATAAGAAGGTGTATATATTTTTGATACTATCCATGCTCAAAACTTCAACTATTCAATTATGTATGTTCTTTTTTTTTTCTTATTTGTGATGATAGCCGAATTAAAATTTCAATTTAAGTTTTGAAGTTTAACATAGATAATCCACCACTTAATTTTTTGTACTCTTCTTCCTATTTTTTTTTATAAAAAATTGTGTGTGTGAAATTTGTTATTCTTTGTCTTAAATGATTAATATATTGTGTAGAAAATAGTTTTTTTTTGTTAAGTGTATAAATTTTATAAAATAAATTCAAGGGCCTCTTAATATGATTTTACCTTAGGCCATGAGATCTATTGGGCCACCCGCGATGACAAGACTACATCACATAAATTTATTTCAATTTGCTTATCCTATTTTTTTTTAGTCCATTTTTAGAAAATGATTCTTTATTTTTTTAGCAACGCTTTAATTCCAACCTTCCACGTGATAACATTTGCTAACTATTATTTTCGATTAACGGACCTATTATATTACATGAAGAAAAAAGAACATTTTCTTTCTTTTTGTGCTTAATGTGGTCTGACACAATGGCCATAGGATTCTCTTCGATTTGGAAAATTGGGTACCATCACTGGCACTGCTTCGACTGTTTGTTGTCAAACAAATCACTCCAAATTAAAAGGGACCCTCAGTCCTCACCCATCAACGTGACGAAATCCAAAACTCCCAGCAGACAAAGTGAACCTTAATTCGAGGGAAATGTCGTTGGACCTCTATTCACTCAATCTTATCCTATAAAAAACATCCACACATCACTTTGGCAATATTGTGAGGGTAAAAAGACAAGTTTTGATGGAGTTGTATGAGACTTTTATTTTATTTTATTGAATTGTGAACTTAAATTTTGCATTTGTGTGTTTACAAATAGTAAATTCACTAATTTGTGAAATATGAAGAAATCTCAAGCAATTTGTATCAGTTGTTTATATTTTATAGGCAAACAAAAGATATTTAATTATGTCATACAACTGAGAAAATGTTCATTTTAAGAACACATTTGTTATTTATTAAGAACTATTTCAATCAAGTGAAATACATTAAGAATCAAAATAAATTATTACCCATACATTTTGGTCATTTTCTCCATACAACAACAACCAAACTAATTTGAGATCGTAATGAAAGCCACTTCAATGAAGTCAGGTAAATATCAGTGTTTCAAAATACAAAATTGGGATCACTATGACTCGTCTCGTAGTGAGGAAGCAAGAGTCCGGAGCCAAAAGGACAATTTTTTTCCTCCAAAAAACATAAAGGGTATATCATTTTTTAAAACCAAAATGGCAAAATTGCTATTGAGGGAGCGATATCTTTTAACGCCGTGCACGCTGTTAAAAATATCATTTAAAATCGCTGCTCCAATAGCGATTTTGTCCAAAAAAAAATGAAATGAAAATCGTTGCTCCAACAGCGATGTTAGAAAGAAAACAAATCCTTAAATCACTGCCGCAGCGTTTTTTAGATTACTTCTTTTAATCTAAAATCGCTGCTTTGTCAACAACAAAAAAAAAAAACTTAAATCGCTGCCTTGGCAGCGATGTTGCTCAAAAAAAAAATGATTTTGGTCAATATATATATATTTGAATTGTGCCTCAAACATTCAGAAAAGAAAAAAATATTTTCTAAAATCACTGTTGGCGCAGCGAGTTTAAATTTAATTTTTTTTTACAAAAACGCTGCTATAGCAGCGATTTTAAATGGTTTTTAACGGCAGTCACGGCTTTAAAAGATATCGCTCCCTCAGTAGCGATTTTGTCATTTTGGTAAAAATAATAATTGGTATACCGTTTATGTTTTTTGGAGGAAAAAAATTGCCCTTTTGGCTTCAAATTCGAGGAAGCAAACCCGATTTTCAACACAAACACTGTTATATATTATTCAGTGAATACAAGTTACAATGTAGAATATGCAGAACAATTTAATAATACACCAAGTAAGGAGAGATTAATCGAGAAAGAAGTAACCATAAAGGAATGAGATACAAGACCAATAAAAAGGGATATGAGAGAATCAGAAAGTCAAAGCTTCGACATAATAGTTTCCATAGCCGTTCTTTGTAATCCTAGCCCCTTTTAATCATAACTAATTGAGCCTGAATCCCAAATAAAACTCTCCAACATTTTACTCGGCTTAATAATATCAATTGGATCAGTCTTATTTACTACGTCTAGCCCATAGATCCTTATGGAGTCGTCATGGTTCACAACACAGTCATGACAACACACTCTTAGAAGACATAATTGTGTGGGGTTTATTCAAAAGGTTTATATCTTAGGCACTCGGATGCATGCGACTCGCCCTATAATTCTTATGTAATCATTAATTTCTGTGTAATTAGCTTTGTAAATCCTCAAATATTTAGGTGCCCTTAACTCTTCAAAATCCATCTTCATTTATCACATTTTAAAAGTTAATAATACTTATGAAATTCTTCAAGAATTTAACTTTTGTTAATTCTCCAGTATTATAATGTTTGGGTTATTAGAATATTGTAGCGGGAATTATTATGATACTTTAGTTTATACATTTTTTTTGTATTATTTGTTAGAACTTAAAACTCCTAGTATTTATTTCAATACTTCAACTATAAATCTTATGATTTCAAATTTTTTTCTATTTTTCTAATATAGAAAAATTATCGTAATTTAAAAACTCATGGGTGTAAGTCCCATGACTCACCTTAAATTTATAAAGTGTCTCGCCCAAGTTATTCCGTTGAAAATGTTGTAATTTGTGCTATTGATGAATGAAATGTCAAAATTGTATTTTTATGGTCCTTGTTTTTTATTCTAAATTATCTTTAGGCTTCTTGCGTAACTGTATAGGCGACAAAAAAAAAAAAATCAATAAAAATGATTGCAGGTTTATATATTGTATTGATGTAGTATAAATTATGTATAACTATGTATATATAAAATATAATTATGTATATAAGATTTATAGACATACATATACATTACAACAGTTCATCTTTAATGAGCTGATCATTTTTCCCCATCTGGATCAACTCAAACTTCATCTAAATCTAAATATTCTTTAAGTTTAGATATGAATTTATCTTGATGTTTCGATTCTTTTGATACATTATTCACTCGAATTGAATTTTAAAATATAAGCTTCGAAGCTCTTCAATGATTATTATTTCAATTTTTCTTAATTTCCCTTGCTCTTTCTTTCTTTATCTTCCATGTCTGTTTTTGTACTTCTCTGTTAATTTCCTACATTGTATTGCATCTTGATGATGTCCAATATTTAAAATTTGTCTAATTTTTCCTTTTAAAATTTAGGAGAACAAATCCTAAACAACTTAGGATTCTTACTTCAACTTTGAATTATTATTTCAACATTTTCCCGTAATTCAAAGTTGTATATTCTTACCTTTTTTTCCCCATTATTGTTGAATTGGAGAACTTCTCTTCAATCTTCAATTGTTGGAGTACTTCTCTTCAATCTTCAAATTGTTGGAGTACTTCTCTTCAATCTTCAAATTGTTGGAGTGATTCTCTTCAATTCTCATTTATTTAATTTTTGGTTGTGTTGGAGCACCTTCTCTCCAACTTCCAAGTGTTTAAGAAATTTCTCTCCAACTCACAATATTTTTTCTCTTGATTGTGTTGGAGCACTTCTCTCCAACTTTCAACTGTTGGAGCACTTTCTCCCCAACTCACGATACTTTTTCTGTTGGTTGTGTTGGGTACTCTCTTCAACTTCCAAGGTTGATACCCTTCCCACCAACTCTTTTTTTTTTTTTTTTATGTTGTTGTTGTTGGAGCATTTTCTCTCCAATTTTCATTGATGTCCTTCCCATCAATTTTTGTTTTTGTTTTTGGTGTTGAAAAGGCAAAATAAAAAAATGGTAAACTCCATTAAGCAAAAACTATGAGTAGTCTTTTGTTTTTGGATTGAATTTTGTTATATCTACTTTCATTTTAGATACATATATATGTAAAGAATCCATTTTTTTTCACTTTTGGTATGA
Organism: Solanum chiquidenum; assembly: GCA_029582725.1. NCBI lineage: Eukaryota > Viridiplantae > Streptophyta > Magnoliopsida > Solanales > Solanaceae > Solanum > Solanum chiquidenum. Next base: position 15,639 of record JAJOOS010002692.1, read on the forward strand.
CTCCTTTTTCAAGTTTCTTGATTTTATTTGTTGGATAAGTTTATTTAGGTTTCAAAAGTTTGTTTTTAATTGGTTTCTTGCTATATATAGTTTCATTCTTGATGTGTGTGCGCGTGTGTGTAAACAAATTCATTTTCCCCCTTATGGTACGACCTTTATTTTTTCAAAATTTCTTGATTTTATTAGTGGGATGAATTTATTTGGGTTTCAAGAGAATATTTTCTTATGAGCTTCTTGATATAATTTGAGCTTTGGGGTTTTATGTGTTCATATTTTGATTTTGCTTGTTTACTTGGATAGATATTGATACATTATTATTTTTTTGGCAATTCTGATATTCCCAATTCATTTGAGTGATTTCTTTTTGCAGAAAATTAATTTTTTTGATTCAATTGAGTGATTCTTTTTTTTGTAGAAAATTAAGTTTTTTTTTAATTCATTTGAGCGATTTTTTTTCCCCAGAAAATTATGTTTTTTGATTCGTTTGAGTGATATTTTTACAGAAATTAAGTCTTTTTATTCATTTGAATGATTATTATTTTTTTGCAGAAAATTAATTTTGATTCATTTGAGTGATTGTTTTTTTTTTGCAGAATATGAAGATTTTTTATTCATTCGAGTGATTTTTTGGGACCTCGTTTACTGTGACTCCTATGACCGTAAACTATAGCTAGACACTTGACTGATCAAATTATAACAGTAATAACGCTCATAAAAAACATAATCAATATGATTGATGATAACATCAGTGATGATGCCAATAAAAAGTCGTTGGTTTAGACCAGGAAAACGGAAGTAGGAACAAGAGGAAGTTTGTATTTGAGCTTCCTCTAGGAACTCCTACTGATTCACCTATGTCGTCTCTTACGGAATTTCCAAAATACGAATTACTAGAGGAAACATTGAAATGAGGCACATATTTTTAGATTGACCCACTGAAGGGTAGGTGCCCTCAGTTTGATAAGGAACAAAAAGTGAAAACACACCGAATATAGATTGGGAGGATGCGATAACTACTCAACTGCTGGAGATTTTGACCCAAAATTTGTCCACAATTTTTCAGAGCGCAATCAAAAAGATTGTCAAGGGTGAATACAGTGAGGAAATTGTTGAAAGGGTGACCTTTATCATGGCAGGAAATAAGTCGCAAATGTTGTCGATGGCGCCTTGGCTTTATTGAGTAGGAAAAAGGTTTTTGATATCAGGTCAATTCACCAAGCTTGGTTGATTACACATCGCTGGAGATGGTATGTGTGCTGAAGGAGGTTAAGCCAACTTTGTCAGTTGTAAAAGCAATGTGGTTGCGGTTAATAGTGGACTTAAACCTGGTATATGCATGTGCAATGGAAGGTTATCATCTGGTTGAGTTATGCCGTCAAGAAAGTCCAGACGATAGCTCGTCTAATACGAATCTTTCCCAATCAAAGATTGAGGCTTATGAAAATACTCAGTCAAACATGGATAAACAATGGTTGTCAAAACCTTTTATCCCAATTGCTTAAATATTGCAGCCCAAATTTTTGTTACTAGTGCAGCCCCTCAAGAACTTGTGTAAAAAAATACACATGCTCGTCAAGCTGTAAAAGGAAAAAGAAGTTTCATACCTCTTTCAAAAATAGATGCTAAATCGAAAGAAACAGTTTTAGAAGACAAATCAGGGGCTAGTAAAAAAGTTCTAAATTCCAAAAAGGATTTGCATAGGTGAAAAACATATCAGTTTGAGAAGAACTGTAGAAGTCGTACATGTAAAAAAATTAAGGCAAATATGATTGTTTGGGGCAGATTGGTTTTGGACAAAAAACTGAACTCATCTTCTTCTAGTGCAACAAAGAAATGATCTTGCTCTAAAGTGTAAGCTTCGATTAAATGCAATCTACATTTAGCAAAAACGAGGTCTAATAGTCCATGTCATTCCTCATCCATTGAACTTGCAAGTGACACCTTCAAAGTGCCACATATGCAAAAGATAATGTAAGTGAAAATAATCTGAATTCGTTAGCCATGGAGCCTAAGTCCAACATAAAAATCCCAAGCAATACAACTATTTCTTTTGTAGTGTCAAATTATTAAGATGGTATCCATAGGATGAGTCTCTGGGGAAATATGTCCCTAAAAATAAGAGAGATGAAGTTATATTGTTGCGAACTTTCCTTTTGATGACACTGCAAAAAGATCTCCAAGGGTGGACTGATTGGGCAAATGAAAGGGTAATGTAGGCTATTTAAAGGCTTGGCAAGAACCAGACTAGACTGATCTTAAAATATTGAGGAAAGAAAAAGAAGAAGCTGAAAAAGTTCACCCAAAAATGCAAATGTTGGAGGAAAACACCAGGGAGAGGATTATGTAGATGGAACAAGCTTTGGTAAATACTAATTTCATGACTGAGACAACTAATTCCCGTCAGAGGCAGATCTATTAAGGGTTGAGAGGGTGTCATGCCACCCACAAAGAGAACTAAATTGTCCTGTGGTGCCATGGTAGAATGATGATTTGATGAGGCAGTTGTTGCATGTTCGAATCCCGTTTGCAACTATTATTTTTGGGAAATTCCTGCACGTTTTTTTAAAAAAAAAATGGCTACAGACACGTTCTTTTAAGGAAAAAAAAAGGCTGCATGCATGTTTTTTAAGGAAAAAATAGCCTCGCACGTTTTTTTAATATCTTTTTTTTAATTGTTGTTGACTTAAATTAAATTAGTTAAATTATTACTCCTTTGACTTTTCTGGTGTTTGATTAAACACAAATAAAATTGTTCTCTTTTTCTTCAACTAAAACCTTCTTTCTCTAAGTTTCAACTTCTCCAAAGTGTTCATTGGCCCATTCCGAACCCAAGTCCCTTGTTGTCGCTGCCCGCCGCTCGCCGCCCGCCTTATCATTCCGTCCAGCGGCTAAGCCTCATTCGCCTGCTTTTTGTTGGGTGCTATTGTTTTCACTTTTCTCCATCCATCCACAATCTTTTATAGATGGTAAGTTTGTAATTTTATTTTTGTAAGATTTTTGTATTTTTATTTCTTGAGTTCTTTAAAGTTTTAATGAGTGATGATTAATTTCATATTAGACAAAAAAAATGATTTTACTTTGATATTCTAAATTTCTAATGAACATTGTAAGAACATTATTAGTTAAAAATTATATGATATAAACCACATTAATTAGACTTAACTATGACTTACCCTATTAATTTTAAATTAATTGTGAGTTGAATTGACTTTTAAATTTTGTAGGAAAGTGTTCTAGTTTTGTGAATTGAGAAGGATAAATTTCTTGCGAAATTTAATCATTCTCAAGCAAGTTCTAGTACGAATGTCAATCGTTCTCATCTTATAGATGACATTAATTTGGATTTCCTTGAAGCCGTTCAAGGAAAAAGAATATAAATTGCTCACTATAACCCTCGAATAAAGGATGAAGTGAGGAAACATTATATTCAAAAAGGGTCTTGCCAACCTCACATGTATTCATATCCTCAACGAGTGAGTTTTTCACAAAATGTGATTTTTGGAGTTGAAATAGGGCACTTGAAAGGTTCCGTAAACATGTTGGTGATGTTAATAGTATTCATGATAAACGTTTTAACAAGATGCTAGATTTGTCAAATCATCATCAATCAATTCAAGTTGTTCTTGACATTCATTCTCAAAAGTTAAAAAATGAGTATCGAATGCATTTGAAAGCCTCAATTGATGTGTCAAGACTTCTTTTGCAATATGGATTATCTTTTCGAGGTCATGATGAAAGTGATTCTTCAACTATCAAAGCTTCTTTCTAGGATTTTTGCGATGACACGGGGACAAACATCCGGATATGAGAAAAGTGATATTAGAAAATTCCCCACAAAATAATACTTTGACTTGTCCTATGATTCAAAAAGATATTGCCACTGTTTGTGCAAAAGAAACGTTGAAAGCAATAATTGGGGATTTGAATGGAGATTACTTTGATACATTAGTTGATGAGTCATAAGATATCTCTCACATAGAACAAATGACTCTTGCTTTGCGTTTTATTAATAAGAATGGTAAAGTAGTTGAACGATTTATCGGTCTTGTTCATGTTAGTGATACATCGACATGTTCATTGAAGAAAATGATTTATTCTTTCCTTTTTGTTAACTCATTAAGTCTATCCAAAATACGTGGAAAATGTTATGATGGGGCTAGTAATATGAAATAAGAGATAAATGGGCTCAAAACTTTGATTATGAAAGATAATCCATCGGCATATTACATTCATTATTTTGCTCATCAATTTCAACTAACGCTTGTGCCTATTGCTAAAAATATTTGAATGTTGAAGACTTTTTTTTATCATGTTAGTAATGTGTTGAATGTTGTTGGAGGATCTTTCAAGCATAGAGACTTACTCCGTGATCACCAAGCCAAAAAGTTAGAGCAGTTATTTGAATCCAGTGAAGTTCGTAAAGGCCAATGATTACATCAAGAACGTGAATTTCAAAGACCAAGTGATACTCGTTGGGGATCACATTTCAGAACTCTAGATAACTTTATTGATATTTTCTCATCTATTGTTCATTTTCTTGAAGTGATTGAACTTGAAGGGTCCACATCAAGTGATAGAAATCAAGCGGAGTATCTTTTGAAAAAGATTAAAATATTTAAATTTATTTTTGTGCTTTACTTGATGTTGAAAGTGTTGGCAACGTCAAATGAGTTGAGTAAGATTTTACAAAAAAAAAATCAAGATATTATTAATGCCGTGGAGTTTCTTAATATTACAAAGAAAAGATTGCAAGATATTAGGGAAAATGGATAGGAATCTTTGTTGGATGATGTTTCCTCATTTTGTGATTTGCATGATATCTTGATTCCCAAGTTGGATGAGTCTTATTTTCTCGGAAAGTCAAAACGTAAGTCTTCGGGTGTTATTTATGCGCACCACTGCGTGTTGAAGTCTTTTTTGTTGTCATTGATGTGCAACTTCAAGAGCTTAATGACCATTTTGATATAGTGAGTAGTGATTTGCTTCTTGGGATGGGTTGCTTGAATCCGATCAATTCTTTCTCTAATTTTGACAAAGGTAAAATCATGACTTTAGCAAAGTGTTATCCAAATGAGTTTGATGATGGAAAAATCTGAGATTTGAGCTACCAACTCGATACTTTCATTATTCATATGCGAAGTGGTAATCTCAAGTTCTCCAACTTGCAAGGAATTCGTGATTTGGCGAAGGCATTGGTTGAAGCAAATCTTGCGGAGACTTATGCACTTGTTTATTTACTTGTAAAGTTGACTTTGATTTTCCTATTGCTATGGCAACTGTGGAGAGAACATTTTCATCAATGAAACACATAAAAAATGAAGTGCGAAATGACATTGGTAATCAATATTTAAATGATTGTCTAGTGTGTTACATAGAGTGTGATGTATTTACAAATGTTAGTAATGATGTCATTATCGATCGTTTTAAGAATATGAAAACTCTTCGAGGACAATTTTAAATGAATGATGAATATTTATAATATTAGTAATATTATTGAAAGGTTTAAATTTGTTAACTTTATGCTTTTAGTGTGGAGTGTGATTTGTGATATATGTGTACATAAATTTTCATCTTATTATCCATATTTTATTGATTGATTTATCATATATATCAAAAAGATGAATAATTTAATCAAATGTAAAGTTAATTTAATCTATGAGTCTATTTGGTACCCAGAGACTCTAAATCCTAGATCCACCTTTGATTCCCGTCTTAACACTTTTGAGATGGATAATGTTGGTCTAAAAATGGACAGGGAGACCTTAATGCTCTCTACCGGTGTGCATGCTATGAACATGAAAAATACTTTAGCAAGGGAGTAGGAGGCAATAAAGAACTGTCAAGCAGCGGACGCGGAGAAACGCTCATTTGAGAAAGATTTATCTACTATCAAGCATGAAAAAACTTATGTCACTCCCCGAGCTTACACCCTGGACGTGGCCGACACTCGAAGACCATTACTGGTCCCCAAGCGAACCCTCATCCTGACTGACTCCAAGAGGAAGACTAACTTAAGCATATAAGAGCTTAAAACTGAATAAGAGTTTATAAACTCAACTTTACAAATCTTTAACTCAAAAGAAAACTCTGTATAATAGAATATATATACAACTCACCATAAATGACAACTTTAGTCTTCAAAACATTTAACAAAATAAATGAAAAGACTTCTGAAACTCTACTGTCTATCTATGAATCCTCTAACTGATAACGATGGAAGCCGGGACAAGACCCACGACCTCCTAACAACTGATACAACTGAAAGGTAAATGAAATCCTCCGGAAGCAAGGAGACTTGTCATAGCTAATTGGAACTCCCGGATGTATCAACGAATCTTCTGTTGATGATCTTGAATACCTGTGTCTGCATCATAAGATGATGCAGGCCAGATGGCTCAGTACGTGGAATGTACGAGTATGTAATCTGGGAAGCTAAACAATATAGGCTAGAAGAAAACTGGAATAAACTGAATAACTTACCTCTTTTCAAACTTTCTCAACTCAAGGAATACTCAAAACTCCTCAAACTTACTCAACTCAGAAGATAGATACTAAACTCAGAGACAGATACTCAACTCAAAGATAAATACTCAACTCAGAGATAGATACTCAACTCAGAGATAGATACTCAACTCAGAGATAGATACTCAATTCAGAGATAGATACTCAACTGAAAGATAGATACTCAACTCTGGATACTCGACTCTTGAATAACTGAACTCAATATAAAACAATAAGACACATGCAATATATATATATATAAAAAAAAACTGGTAAAAAAAGCATAAACAGCTTAGTTTGTTAAAGATAAAACGATAATAAACTTAACTTTACTTATATAAAAGTAATATAACTTTTGTGGGAGGTTCTTTAACCGACAACCACCACTATGAGCCCTAGTGATGATACAACGTCTTACCTCACGTTGCTGAGGATCATCCTATACCTTGCCGTGATATAGGAAGCTAATTTTTACTTAGTAGATCCACTAGCTTAACTTTCGTAATCATCTAAAAAGTATGACCCGAGAAATCCCATGTTGGCGCATGGTTCTTATGGAGAGTTGAGTTAATATGAACTCGTGTCCCCAATTCGGTGCTCAATACTACTCCCAAAAATACTTTGGCTCATAAGTGTCTTTAAACACATCTTGCTTTTGTTGAGGTGATTACTCAAAACTTAGCCCGAAGGTTCTTTTGGAAAACATGGTTCCCCTCTTACTCAAATGTAAAAACATTTATAAACTTCTTTGGGAATACTTAGTTCCCTAATAGCTTTTGAGAAATGAACTCGACTTTAAACTCTTGACTTAATTCGAAACTCTTGACTTAACTCGAAACTCTACATTCTTTACTTAACTTGAAACTTGAGACTCTTTACTTAGCTTGAAACTCTATACTCTTTACTCGACTTGAAACTTGAACCTTAAAATGAAGTTAAAACGTTCAATAAAGACTCTTGAACAACTTTGAAAACTTGCTTTGACTTACTTAACTTCTAAGCTTGGCTCTAACTTCACTTGACTTGGAAACTAACTCTCCTTGAATCGGATTATGAATTCAAGGTGTTTGATCACATGTTATAGATGAGTTTGGGATGTTAAGATGTACCTTAAAATATTGGAAACAACTATAAAACGTAGGTACTTTACCAAGGAACATGTATGAAAGAGTGGGGAATGAAAGGTAAAGGGAAGGATTGGCGTCCTTGGCGCTCTAAGAGGCGCGGGGCGCCAGCCCTCAAACTTCAGAAGCACTGCTGGGCGTTCTGCCAGGTGCTCTGCCCCAAGGGGAAAGTTCAGTGTTCCTTTTTGGGGTGCGCTGGCTGGCGCGACAGCCCAGCCCTTTTCCCCCAAAAATTCGACTTTTCCCCTTGTTTCTTTCCAACTCTAAACCCTCTCCACCTCAAAGGTTCCAGCAGAAAACACTTAGAATCATAAAGACCCTTAATATACAATAGATTCAACTCAAAAATCACAGCCGGAAACCTGTACTAAACTAGCAAGAACTTCAACACAACACAACTACAACTTCAACAATCATCACCACAAGATTTCAACAACCACAACTAAATCTTTTCTTGGAATTAAAAACGAGTTGGCGTGTGGGGGTATGAACCAACCAACACTAAGGATCATAAAATCCCTCAACATACAAGAGATTCAACTCAAAAACACAACCAACAACTCCAAACAACACACCCAATCTTTTCTCAATAATAAAACGAGTTTGGTGTGTGGGGGAAAAAATCAACCCATCACTATGAACTCACATACCTAGTAGGGATCACCCCCGACGATATCCACGACGGAAACTTGCTTGATCTCCTCTTTCTCCTCTTCTTCTCCTCTTCTTCTCTTCTTCTTCTCTTCTTCATTCGAAACCCTCACTCTCACTCTTTTAAAATGGGACAAACTGATCTAAAAATCAGTACAACACTTTAATATAACCAAAAGAATTGATTAGGGAAAAGACCAAAATACCCTTAAAATTTCGGACTAAACTGCCCTGTGCGGCTGTGCCAACAGCCCAACTTCATAAGGGAATAACTCACTCATACGAACTCGAAATTGAGAAAACTCGGTGGTGTTGGAAAGATTATTCCACGAGCTTCGCAAACATAACTGGGACTACTCCTAACTCATCCTTATCTAGGAGTTATAACTGCTCAAAGTTGGCCAGAAACTCACTTTTTTTCCCACACTTAACCAAATTTTCCAGATTCTGAATTTAGCCAAATTTCCAGATTTTGAACTTAGCCAAATTTCCAAAAATGATAAATTCCAATTCTAAGCCTCTTCATAGATATTTCAAATTGCCGGATGTTACACTATTAGGGAACTAAGTATTCCCTAAGAAGTTTATACATGTTTTTACATTTGAGTAAGAAAGGAACTATGTTTTCCAAAAGAGCCTTTGGGCTAAGCTTTGAGTAATTATCTCAAACTAAAGAAACATGTGTTTAAAACACTTATGAGCTAAAGTATTTTTGGGAGTAGTCTTGAGCACCGAGTTGGGGAAACGAGTTCATACTAACTCGACTCTCCATAGGAACCATGTAGCCAACATGGGATTAACGGGTCATACTTTTTAGATGATTCCGTAAGTTTAGCTAGTGGATCCACTTAGCATAGTTAGCTTCCTATATCACGGCAAGGTATAGGATGGTCCTTGGGAAACGTGAGGTAAAACGTTGTATCACCACTCAGTTTCCTAGTGGTGGTTATCGGTTAGAGAAACTCCCACAGTAGAAAATTGCATGGTTCCTCGAGGGGTTCTGCTTAGTATGGATGGGGGTATGGGACTTCATTCATACATTGCACAAGTAGACTTTGAGAGGAAGCATGGTATTTTTATGATATTATAAATATGATGTTGACGTCATGTTTTAAATAGTTTACAAGCTTTATATATTGCATGTGTCTTATTGCTTTATATATTGAGTTCAGTCTTTGGTGAGTTGAACAGATCCAAGGTAAGTGTTCTCTTGTATTCCTTTCAAGCTTAAGTGGTGGTTTAGCTTTCCAGCTCACATACTCGTACATTCCATGTACTGATGCCAGTTGGCCTGCATCTTATTATGATGCAGACGCAGGTACCTAGGATCAGCATCCGGCATGCCGTTGATCCAGTTGAGCTCTTCAGAGTCAGTGGTGAGCCTCATTGGTTTCCGGAGGACTCAGTTATTTTGTTCTCCTAGTTTGTTTTATTAGGATGTTGCGGGGTCTGTCCCAACATCCATCTCAGTATTTTAGAGGCTTCATAGATAGTCAGTCAGTTAGTATTGAGTCTCTCATCTACGTATATATGTAAATATTTTATTTTGAGACTCGAGTTGCCTTTTTGGCCAGATATCATCAGTTGGGTTGTTTTATAACCTTGCATTGCTTTGAGTCATTCTATTGAGTTAAGTTTCCGCTGAGTTAAGAAGCCAGGCCAAGGGTTCACTTGAGGCTAGCAATGGTCTTCGAGTGCCAGCCACGCCCAGGGTGTAGGCTCGAGGCGTGACAAACTTGGTATCAGAGCATAGAGTTCAAGAGTCCTAGGGAGTCTATGAAGCCGTGTCTGTAGAGTCCTAGTCATCGGTGTGAAGCACGCCACATCTATAATTGGGAGGCTACAACATTTAGGAAGATTTCTCACTTCTTTCACACTCATCTCGTGCATTAGAGTTTATCTCTAAAAATTTTCTTTTTCTAATTCATGCTTGCGCGTGTTTCAGATAGTCATGCCTCCACGAAGAGTTGGCAGAGGGCGTCTTCCTAGACGTTATGTTGAGGAGCAAGAGTTACCTTATGCATCGGGAGTTCAACATCAAGGGGACGTTTCTAATGCTAAGTTCAGAGAGGCAATTAGAATTCTGAGCCAAGCTGTAACTAATCAGATTGGTCAGCAAAGGGGAGCTCGACATGAAAGAGCTGATACCTCTAGGATTCGGGAGTTCTTGGGGAAAAATACTCAGAGTTTCATGGGTTCGAGCACTACTGAGGATCCAGAGAACTTCATTGAGGAGCTGAAGAAGATTTTTGATGTGATGCATGTGGCAGACATTGAGCGGGTTGAACTAGTTGCGTATCAATTGAATGATGTTGCTAGAACTTGGTTCGACCAGTGGAGAGGGGGCAGGGTTGAGAATGCACCACCTGCGAATTGGGCCTGTTTTGAGGAAGCTTTCTTGGGACGTTTCTTTCCTCGAGAATTGAGAGAGGCCAAGGTACGTGAGTTCCTCACACTTAAGCAGGATTCTTTGAGTGTTCACGAGTATGGGTTGAAGTTCACCCAACTATCCCACTATGCTCCGGAGATGGTTGCGGACATGAGGAGTAGAATGAGCTTGTTTGTTGCTGGGCTGTCTCGTCTGTCGAGTAAAGAAGGTAGGGCTGAAATGCTTATCGGGGACAAGGACATATCCAGGTTGATGGTTTATGTGCAGCAGGTTGAGGAAGAGAAGCTGAGGGATAGGGAAGAGTTCAGAAATAAGAAAGCCAAGACCAGTAATGAGTCCGGGTAGCAGAAAGTGAATTCAAACCATCCATCCTTTCAGCAAAGGCAAAAGGGACCTGCTCCATCATCTGCTAGTGCACCTGCACCCAGATACAGAGGTGATTTTAATGGCCAGAATTCGAAGGACTTCAAGACTAGACCAGCACAGTCTTCAGGTAGTGTGGCCCAAGGAGGTAGTTTGATTCCTGCATGTGCTAGGTGTGGTAGAGCCCACCCAGGGAAGTGTCGTCAGGGCCAGACAGGTTGCTTTAAGTGTGGGCAAGAGGGTCACTTCATGAAGGAGTGCCCTAAGAACATGCAAGCTAGTGGAAATTTGGGCAATAGGGCCTAATCTTCTTCAGTTGCTCCCCCAGATAGGACGATACCTGGAGGAGCTACTTCTAGTACCGGCGGAGGAGCGAACCGCCTCTATGCAATCACCAGTCGCCATAAGCAAGAGAACTCTCCAAATGTTGTCACTGGTATGATCAAAGTCTTTGCTTTTGATATGTACGTTTTGCTAGACCCAGGAGTAAGTTTATCTTTTGTAACTTCTTATGTTGCAAATAAGTTTGATGTTCTTCCTGAAAGACTTTGTGAACCCTTTTGTGTTTCTACACCTGTTGGGGAGTCTATTCTAGCAGAAAGAGTTTATCGTGATTGTCCTGTTTCTATCAATCACAAGAGCAGCATGGTTGATTTGGTCGAGTTAGACATGGTAGATTTCGATGTCATTCTAGGTATGGATTGGCTTCATGCTTGTTATGCATCGATAGATTGTAGAACTCGAGTGGTCAAGTTTCAGTTTCTGAGTGAACCAGTCATGGAGTGGAGTAGTAGTTCAGCAGTGCCTAAGGGTCATTTCATTTCATACCTTAAGGTGAGAAAGTTAGTTTTGAAGGGTTGTGTCTATCACTTAGTCCGAGTTCATGAATCTAGTGTTGAGATACCTCATTTTCAGTCAGTTCCTATAGTAAGAGAGTTTCCAGAAGTTTTTCCTGATGATCTACCCGGAATTCCTCCTGAGAGAGAAATAGAGTTCGACATAGATCTCATTCCTGATACTCATCCTATATCTATTCCGCCATATAGAATGGCACCAGCAGAGTTGAAAGAGCAGTTGAAAGATCTCCTAGATAAGGGTTTCATTCGACCGAGTGTCTCACCTTGGGGCGCTCCGGTCTTGTTTGTGAGAAAGAAAGATGGTTCCCTTAGAATGTGTATAGATTACGCCAGTTGAATAAGGTTACCATCAAGAACAAGTACCCTCTTCCGAGGATTGATGATCTTTTTGATCAGCTTCATGGTGCCACCTGTTTTTCAAAAATTGACCTCAGATCAGGTTACCATCAGTTAAGAGTAAGGGAATGTGATATTCCAAAGACAGTTTTCAGAACCAGATACGGTCATTATGAGTTTTTGGTCATGTCTTTTGGTTTGACCAATGCACCGGCAGTTTTTATGGACTTGATGAATAGAGTCTTCAAACCTTATTTAGATATGTTTGTTATTGTCTTTATTGATGACATACTAATCTATTCAAGGAATGAAGAAGATCATGCTAGTAATCTCAGACTAGTTCTTCAGACTTTGAAAGATAAGGAGTTGTATGCCAAGTTCTCTAAGTGTGAGTTTTGGCTTAAGTCTGTGGCGTTCCTAGGCCACATTGTGTCCGATGATGGAATTAAAGTTGATACTCGAAAAATTGAAGCAGTGCAAAACTGTCCTAGACCCACATCTCCAACTGAAATTAGGAGTTTCTTGGGATTAGCTAGCTATTATAGAATGTTTGTAGAGGGGTTCTCGTCTATTGCATCTTTTTTGACCAAGTTGACTCAGAAGGCAGTGAAATTTCAATGGTCTGAAGCTTGTGAGAAAAGCTTTCAGGAATTGAAAAAAAAGTTGATTACTGCTCCAGTTTTGACCTTACCAGAAGGTACTCAAAGTTTCGTGGTGTATTGTGATGCATCTAGAGTTGGTTTGGGTTGTGTCTTAATGCAGAATGACAAAGTTATAGCTTATGCCTCCAGACAGTTGAAGGTTCATGAGAAGAATTACCCAACCCATGACTTAGAGTTGGCTGATGTAGTGTTCGTTTTGAAGATATGGCGTCATTACTTGTATGGTGTGCATGTTGACATATTCACTGATCATAAGAATCTTCAATATGTGCTTACTCAGAAAGAGCTTAATCTCAGACAGAGGAGGTGGTTGGAATTACTCAAGGATTATGACCTGAGTATTCTTTATCACCCAGGTAAGCCTAATGTTGTTGCTGATTCTTTAAGCAGGTTGTCTATGTGTAGCACCGCCCATATTGAAGAAGGAAAGAGCGAGTTAGCAAAACATGTGCACAGACTAGCACGCCTGGGAGTCAGACTTATGGATTCCACAGGAGGAGGAATAGAAGTGACGAGCGGAGCCGAGTCATCATTAGTGTCAGAAGTGAAAGAGAAACAAGATCAAGATCCCATTTTGCTTGAGTTGAAGGCAAATGTTCAAAATCAAAGAGTATTAGCTTTTGAACAAGGGGGAGATGGTGTATTGAGATTTCAAGGTAGATTGTGTGTACCTATGGTAGATGGACTCCAAGAGAGGATTATGGAGGAAGCTCATAGCTCCAGATATTCCATTCATCCGGGTTCCACAAAGATGTATCGTGACTTAAGAGAAGTTTATTGGTGGAATGGCATGAAGAAAGACATTGTTGAATTTGTTGCTAAATGTCCAAATTGCCAGCAAGTGAAAGTTGAACACCAAAGGCCCGGTGGTTTAACTCAGAATATAGAACTTCCAGAATGGAAGTGGGAGATGATCAATATGGATTTCATCATGGGGTTGCTTAGGTCTCACAGACAACATGATTCTATTTGGGTGATTGTCGACAGAATGACAAAGTCAGCTCATTTTCTACCGGTAAAGACCACCCATTCAGCAGAAGATTATGCCAAGTTATATATTCAAGAGATAGTGAGACGTCATGGAGTGCCAATCTCCATTATTTCAGATAGAGGTGCACAATTTACTGCACAGTTCTGGAAATCTTTTCAGAAAGGCTTGGGTTCAAAGGTGAACTTAAGTATTGCCTTTCATCCTCAGACTGATGGGCAAGCAGAGTGCACTATTCAGACTTTAGAAGATATGTTGAGGGCTTGTGTGATCGATATCAAAGGGAATTGGGATGATCACCTACCTCTCATTGAGTTTGCCTACAATAATAGTTATCACTCTAGCATCCAGATGGCTCCATATGAAGCTCTTTATGGGAGAAGATGTAGATCTCCTATTGGGTGGTTTGAAGTTGGTGAAGCCGGATTGATAGGACCAAATTTAGTTCACCAAGCCATAGAGAAGGTGAAAGTGATTCAAGAGAGGTTGAAAACGGCACAGAGTCGTCAGAAATCCTACACTGATGTTAGGAGAAGGGCATTGGAGTTTGAAGTAGATGATTGGGTATATTTGAAAGTTTCACCCATGAAGGGGGTTATTAGGTTTGGTAAGAAGGGGAAACTTAGTCCCCGGTATATTGGACCTTACCGCATAGCCAAGAGGATTGGCAATGTTGCATATGAGTTGGAGTTACCTCAGGAACTAGCAGCGGTTCATCCGGTATTTCACATCTCCATGTTGACGAAGTGCTTAGGCGATCCTTCATTTATCCTACCAACTGAAAGTATTAGGATCAAGGATAACTTATCTTATGAGGAGATTCCTGTTCAGATTTTAGATCGCCAAGTTCGTAGATTGAGGACGAAAGACTAGCATCAGTCAAGGTCCTTTGGAAGAACCAATTGGTTGAGGAAGCTACTTGGGAAGCCGAAGAGGACATGAAGAAGAGATATCCACATCTCTTTGAATCCGGAGGAAATGCAGATTAAGGTATTAATTTCCTTCTTAGTGCTTTTTTTATTATAATGAGCATGTTGTAGTTGTTTTGAATGATTGCTTGTTGGGTGTTTGATTTGATGTAACCCCCTTAGCCTAGTAAGAGAAATCTCATTCGAGGACGAATTTTTCCAAGGGGGAGATATTGTAACATCCGACAATTTGAAATAATTGAAGAGGCTTGAAATTTGAAATAGTCATTTTTGGAAGGAATTTAAAAATCTGGAAATTTGGCCAAGTATGGGAAAAAGTGAGTTTTTGGCCAACTTTGAGCAGTCATAACTCCTATATCAGGATGAGTTAGGTGTAGTTCTACCTATGTTTGTGAAGCTCGTGGAATGATCTTTCCAACACCGCCGAGTTTGCTCGATTCTGAGTTCGTATGAGTGAGTTATGCCCTTTGGAAGTTGGGCTGTTGGCAGGGAAGTCCGCCCGGATAATGTAAGGGTATTTTGGTCTTTTCCCTAACCAATTCCCTTGGTTATATTACTGTGTTAGGCTGATTTTAGATCAGTTTTGCCCATTTTAAAAGAGTGAGAGCAAGGGTTTGAGAGTGAAGAGGAGAAGAAGAGGAGAAAGAGAAGATTAAGCAAGGTTTCGTCAAAAGATCGTCGTGGATATCGTCGGGGGTGATCCCTACTAGGTATGTGAGCTCATAGTGTTGGGGTGGTCCTTTCCCCCACCCACCAAACTTGTTTTAATTTCAAAGAAAAGGTGGGTTGTGTTTGTTGAAGTTGTTAGTTGTGATTGGGTTGAAGTTCTTGTTGATTTGGGACATGATTTGGTTGTGTTTTGAGTTGAATCTCTTGTATGTTTGAGGGACTTTATGATTCTTAGTGTTTGGGGTTGAATCCTTTGAAGTTAGGGTGGTTTAGAGTTAGAAAAGGAGGGAGAAAAGTCGAAGTTTTTCTGGGAAATGGGCTGGCGCGTCGCGCCAGCCAGCGCACTCCAAAAGGGACTCTGAAGTCCAGCCCTTGGGACGGCGCACCTAGCAGAGCGCTAGCAGGCCCTCTCTGAACTTCGAGGGCTGGCGCTCCGCGCCTTGCAGAGCGTCAATGACGCCAAGTTTCCTATTTCATTCTCCACTTTCTCATGCATGTTTCTTGGTAATGTACCTATGTTTCATAGTTGTTTTCAACACTCCAAGGTACGTTTAAACGTCAAGAACTCGTCCATAAACATGTGGTCTTATACCTTGAATCCATAATTCAATTCAAGGTGAGTTAGGATCAAAGTCAAGTGAAGTTATGAAGTAAGTCAAGCAAGTTTTCAAAGTTTGTTCAATAGTCTTCATTGAATGTTTTAACTTCATTTTAAGGCTTGAGTTTCAAGTTAAGTAAAAAGCTTTGAGTTTCAAGTTAAGTAAAGAGCTTTGAGTTGCAAGTAAAGTAAAGAGCTTTGAGTTTCAAGTTAAGTAAAGAGCTTTGAGTTGCAAGTTAAGTAAAGGGCTTTGAGTTTCAAGTTAAGTAAAGAGCTTTGAGTTTCAAGTTAAGTCAAGAGTTTAAAGTTGAGTTCATTTCTCAAAAGCTATTAGGGAACTAAGTATTCCCAAAGAAGTTTATGCATGTTTTTACATTTGAGTAAGAAAGGAACTATGTTTTCCAAAAGAGCCGTTGGGCTAAGCTTTGAGTAATTATCTCAAACTAAAGAAACATGTGTTTAAAACACTTATGAGCTAAAGTATTTTTGGGAGTAGTCTTGAGCACCGAGATGGGGACACAAGTTCATACTAACTCGACTCTCCATAGGAACCATGTAGACAACATGGGATTAACGGGTCATACTTTTTAGATGATTCTGTAAGTTTAGCTAGTGGATCCACTTAGCATAGTTAGCTTCCTATATCACGGTAAGGTATAGGATGGTCCTTGGGAAACGTGAGGTAAAACGTTGTATCACCACTCAGTTTCCTAGTGGTGGTTATCGGTTAGAGAAACTCCCACAGTAGAAAATTGCATGGTTCCTCGAGGGGTTCTGCTTAGTATGGATGGGGGTATGGGACTTCATTCATACATTGCACAAGTAGACTTTGAGAGGAAGCATGGTATTTTTATGATATTATAAATATGATGTTGACGTCATGTTTTAAATAGTTTACAAGCTTTATATATTGCATGTGTCTTATTGCTTTATAAATTGAGTTCAGTCTTTCATGAGTTGAACAGAGCCAATGTAAGTGTTCTCTTGTATTCTTTTCAAGCTTAAGTGGTGGTTTAGCTTTCCAGATCGCATACTCGTACATTCCATGTACTGATGCCAGTTAGCCTGCATCTTATTATGATGCAGACGCAGGTACCCAACATCAGCATCCAGCACGCCGTTGATCCAGTTGAGCTCTTCAGAGTCAGTGGTGAGCCTCCTTGCTTTCCGGAGGACTCAGTTATTTTGTTCTCCTAGTTTGTTTTATTAGGATGTTGCGGGGTTTGTCCCAACATCTATCTCAGTATTTTAGAGATTTCATAGACAGTCAGTCAGTTAGTATTGAGTCTCTCATCTATGTATATATGTAAATATTTTATTTTGAGACTCGAGTTGCCTTTTTGGCCAGATATCATCAGTTGGGTTGCTTTATAACCTTGCATTGCTTTGAGTCATTCTGTTGAGTTAAGTTTCCGCTGAGTTAAGAAGCCAGGCCAAGGGTTCGCTTGAGGCCAGCAATGGTCTTCGAGTACCGGCCACGCCCAGGGTGTAGGCTCGGGGCGTGACATTCACCATGCATTTGACCACAATTTTTTTCAAGAATATTTTACTATTTCAAAAAATATGATTTATACCGATAAGTTCTAAAAATTATTTTAAATACTCATAAGTTTGTATTATCATTTTATAATGAACATGTTCCGTTAAAAATAACCTTATAACATAATTGATAACAATCAACAACAACAACAACAAATAATAGTATGGGCAAGAGCAATATATTAATCGCATACTCCAACTTGTCATTGATTCAGTTGGAATTATAACTCATTAAAAACAAATTGTTCTTTTTTCTCAATCTTGTCACTCAAACTATAACTCAAACTTTTTCGGAGGAGGTAGATAAATATTGGTTGGAATTAATAAATGATGGGTGTTTTTTATAAAATATAAAAGTTTGGGGTAACTTTTAATTTTTTAAAAATTCTCAAACACTA
Source organism: Solanum chiquidenum (assembly GCA_029582725.1). NCBI lineage: Eukaryota > Viridiplantae > Streptophyta > Magnoliopsida > Solanales > Solanaceae > Solanum > Solanum chiquidenum. Next base: position 33,643 of record JAJOOS010002692.1, read on the forward strand.
GTACTTTGCCCAAATACTAGTTTTTTCTAGTATTTGGAAACTTGGGATATTTGCCAAGTTGTATGACCAAACATTACTTCCAAGTTTTCTCAAATTTTTCCCAAGTTTTTCCTAAATATATTTGTGACCAAACGGGTCCTTAATAAGGTGGACAATTAATCTGAGACAACTATATTTAATAAGATGATCAACTAATATGAGACAGAAGGAGTATTTATGAATTGTGTATTTATTATATCATAAGTGTTTGTATTTAGTGCTTTCATAATCTCTAATACTTTGTTTGTTCATTTTTACTCGTCTCATTTGGACTTGACACATTCATAATTGTCTAACTGTATTGATTGCAGGGCCGTCTTAACCCCTAGGCTACTAAAGTCATCGCTTGGGCCCCCATATATTTTGGGGGGCCCATTTTAAAAAAATAATTACTTGTATATGTTTTTTTTAAAAAAAAAAAAATATATGTACTATGAGTGTTATGATTTCTACCAAGGAAATTGCATGTGAGATGAAAATAAACCTGCATTTCGTAAGAAATAATTTGATGAAAATATGAATAGCGAAATCACAAAGTCCCTTGAAGAATCTTTTAGAGTTGATTGCTTTATATATGTAGAGTAGATAAAACTATTTTTTCACTTCAAATAGATTTGAATCAATTGATGCATATGAAAATATTTTTTATTCTTATTTAGTGGTAAAATATTGAGATCACTAGATGATGAGAATTTTAAAAAATATTGTCTTAACCTTGAACATTTTTTAACACGTAATAATTATTCTGATATTGATGGTTTAGATTTATTTTTTGAATTAAAAGTGTTAAGAGAAATAATACAAGTAGAAGATAATGATCTAATGAATATAGTCAATCAATAAAAAAACTTGATTCTTTTCCAAATACACATATTGCTTATAGAATAATGTTAGCAGTTCTTGTAACCATTGCCTATGCCGAAAGAAGTTTCTTCGAAATTAAAATTGATTAAATCTTCTTTAAGATCAACAATGCCTCAAGAGAGATTGAATGAATTTGCTATATTATCATTTGTAAAGGAATTATTTAAACAAATTGATTATAAAACAGAACCTAATGACTTCGCATTTAAAATAGCTAGAAAAGTAGATTTAAAAAAATATATATATGATGGAGAAAAAAATATTTCTGTTTGTAGTCTTAGAATCTACTTTGGTGGAGTATCCTACATGATCTGTGAGTCTTGAATCATGTGATTAACTTGTTGTAACCTATGTTTTTCCTTACATTATGCATTCACCACAATGCTTAGGGACATAGTCATATATGATATCTACCATACTAGTTGTCACTTCTCTAGTTTTTTCATCTTCAATATTAGTCCTCAGCACCTTGGAAAAAGTCCCTTATAAATTCACAACTAGGGTAAGTCTTATTAATACACTTGACAACAGATTGATTAATAGTATTAGCAAATGATACATCAGTAGGTAAATTGAGGACGCAAATAATATCTAAATTTATTATGAGGTCAAAGGATGGACTGGCATCAAAGGTGGCTGGCCTCCGGCCAGTCGAACCATGCTTTAGGGATTTATTTTAGGAGAGAGAAGATAAAAGCTTTCAAATATAAGTTAGTGATTTTTTCACTTGCTATAAATAGTTAGCCCGTTCTTATCACAGAAAAAAAGAATTCAATTCTCGTGTTTTCATGTCTCTATCATTTGATTCTTCTTATACTTGTCACGCTTTTCAATAGTTCATTTTCTTTGGAGTAAAGGGTCAAAATAATATCTAAACTATCTTAGTTTTTTTAGTTTTATATATGCACTATTGAGAGTGAGTTTTCTATCTGAACTATTGAGTGTGAATTTTCTATCTGAACTATCACTCAATAATTAACGAAACACACCTCCACTAATTTCTAATGATGTGTGTACACTCTCTCTTTTGTTTAAAAATTATGTCATGTGGCAGTCCACATGAAAAAATGATTTCACCGTAGCAAATCTAGATAAATTATTACTAGGTTAAAGGTTTCAACTATAACCGTATAAACATCTATCTACTTCTTCACCTTTTTAGTCGTGGTCTAGTTTCTATCATGACATTGATATCTCCAACTTGAAAGGGGAGAGCTTATGTCACGCCCTGAGCCTACACCCCGAACGTGGCTGTCACTTGAGAACCATTGATGGCGCCAAGCGAACCCTTGGTCTGGCTTACTTACTCAGCGGAAGACTCTAAGCATTATTACAATGATCAAATGCACTTACTCAATTGTTTAATAAAAAAACTTAGAATGTTTAAAAGTCAACATTCAACTTGGCCAAAATGGTAACTCAAGTCTTAACATATGAATTAATAATGTAAAGACAACTGACCACTAACTGTCTATGAAGCCTATAAAACAAAGAGGGATGTCGGGACAGGACCCCGATCATCCTAACTACTGAAAACTAGAAAGTAAATGATAAAAGAGTCCTCTGAAATGCAAGGAGGCTCACCAACTGAGTGCTCAACATTATCAACAAGGCGATGGATGTTGATCCTGGTTACCTGCGTCTGCATTATAAGACGATGCAGACCAATTGACATCAGTACATTGAATGTACGAGTATGCGAGTTGGAATGCTAAACACAACTTAAGCTTGAAAAGGATCAGAACGGACACTTACCTTGATTTTACTCAACTCATGAATAACTTAACTCAATATAAAGCAATAAACATATGCAATATATAGAAAACTTGTAAAACAGTAGAAAACAACTTAGTTCGTTAAAGAAAATGCAATAACATACTCAACTTTACTCATATAATAAAGTAATATAGTTTATGTGGGAGTTTCTCTAACCGACAACCACCACTATGAGCCTAAGTGGTGATACAACGTCTTGTCCACGCTGTCAGAACTGTTCTATACTTTGCCGTCATATAGAACGCTTAACTAAGTGGATCCACTAGTCTATGCTAAAAGCATCTCAAGGAGTCATCTAAAAAGTATGATCCTTTACTACCCATGATGGCTACATGGTTTATGGAGACTTGAGTTAATATGAACTAGCATCCCCATATCGGTGCTCAATACTACTCCCAAAATATACTTAGCTCATATGTTTTTAAAACAAACTTCTTTCTTTGGTTTGAGATAATTACTCAAAACTTTGCTTAAAAGCTCTCTTGGAATCGATGTTCACTTTCTTGTTCATATGTGAACATTTTAAACTCTTGGGAATACTTAGTTCCCTTATAACTTTTGGAGAAATGAATTCAACTCTTTACTCCTTGTTTAACTTAAAACTTAAGTCTTAGAACAAAGTTAAAACGTTTGTGAAAGTTTTTTGAAAAACTTTAATGAACTTCTCTTGACTTGCTTCTTAACTTCTAAACTTGACTCTTAACTTTTCTTGAATTGAATTATAGATTCAAGGATCGTGATTTGTGATAGGAAAGATCCCATGATGTTTAGGAGTATTTTTAGATAGCTAAACAAGAGAAAAGATCAAAATTTCACTGTCTGAGGGTAGGTTAGGGCTGGCAAGGGGATGGGGACGGGGACTGGACGAAGGGGGATGGGACGGGACGGGGGACCAATTGGCCGGGATTTTGGGGGGACCGGGATTGGGGGGATAAAAATTCGTCCCATCCCGTCCCACTATATGGGATGGAACGGGGTTTGGCGGGATGGGACGGGATGGGACGGGGTTTGGCGGGACGAGATGGGACGGGACGTGGGATTATTTTTTTAATATGTTTATTTATTTGTATTGAAATTATATGTTATTGAATAGCATTTTTAGTTTATGTAGTTTTCAATAACATTTTTAGCTAATAAAAAATGCTTAAGTTTTCAAATTTCAAATTTCAAGTTTCAAGTTTCAAATTTCAAATTTGAGAAGTTCAAATTTGTATTTTAAATGAATTTAACTTGAAATATTGATGTAGTCTTTTGTTTTGATTTAATACAAAAAGACAATAAAATATTATAAGTTACAATTTAGAAATATTAGTGGAATTAGTATTTTAAATTAAAATTAAAATGCAAGACAATAGTTATATAAAAAAAAGACTTGAATAAAGCCTTCAAATTTATTCAATAAAATCTAATTGCAACTTAGAACTT